>JAOXYA010000018.1:68200019-68213537 GCA_028565675.1 Sorex palustris
GGGGACCATATGGGATGCTGGGAATTGAACCCGGGTTGGCTGCGTGCAAGGCAAACGCCCTACCCGCTGTGCTATTGCTCCAGCCCCAAGCAAATGTAATTTCTGAGCATGTAAGGACTCTGTGATTTATTAACAGCAAATATGGCATAGCTTTTATTCAAACAGCGTTCCTTTCTTCCTAGAAGAAAACCCATTATTTATTGATGTACAGACAATAGAGTGACTTTGAGAGAAAGTGAAGAATCACAGTTGCTTAGCACTGGTAAAGGAATTCCTATCTTCCATCACTCTGATTCCATGCTGGTATACTGCTTCCTGCGAGTCTCTGCCTATCGCAACAATAAAATGCTAGATCAAGTAATCTAGGGGGAGCGACCTTAAAAGTAATCCAGGGGGAGAAGTGAGATAGCACAGATAGTAAGGTGTTTGCCTTGCACGTAACCAAATCCATTTTGATCACTGGCACCACATAGTAGTGTCACTCAAGCACCAGAAGGAGTGATCCTTGAGCACAGAGTCAGGAGTAATCCCTGAGTACAGTCAGGTGTAACCTAATAATCCAAGGTAATAGATGTTGACACTTAGAAATAAGGTGAAATTTATGGATTCCAGAAACATCAAGTTATATGTTCACCTATTTAAACTTTATTTTAGAAGGTTTTTGTAGCAATTGTTAGAATCTGTGACCTCATCCTCAAGAACCCATGACTTAGGAGCCCTACTGTCTTACTAGTGGAAAAATTGAGGACCAGGAAGATGTAGTGACTTCTCCCAGAACAGGAAACTTTCAATCTTAAGTGAAAGAATTAAGTATCTCCATTATTTGTTCTCTTTTCTTTCTTGGAAAAGTTGCTTCTTCTCATCATTTTTCCTTCCCTTCCCTGCAGTAGAGCCCAGTAGAGCCAAACTGGAGAGAAAGAAGTAGGAGATAGTGGAGAGTTTAGGGGATTCACACTTCTGAACCTTGTCACCAGGCAAGGGCTACATCAGATGAATCAGTTGAAAGATTTCTTAGACAAAACCTGATCATTGATGGTTTTATTTTTCACTGAGAACAACTATCTCATTGTCAATGGCAGCTTATTTTTTCTTTTCTTTTATAATTATCAGCCCTAGAATGGGTCTAACCCCTCAGTAAGAAACTAGTTGAGAGCAGGGGTGATAGCTCAAAGGAATAGTGCATGTGACACATATGCAGAGGCCCCCAGTAAGATGCAGGGCACCTGAAGCCCTTCCCCCCTGAGCCCTTATGCCCCCAACAGGACTGGGGAGGACCCCCAAATAACAACCAAAACAAAGGTCAGAGTTTAAGATTGTCTTATTGACAATATTAAATATTTACTGAGTTTCAACTTGATCCTCAAACTGAATCAAGTTACTGATTCCACTGGAGAGTTAAGAGACAGAAATGTCAAACTTTGGAAGGCTTTTCAACACAGAGCTTACTATGGATTAAATCCTTGTCTAACTGGTTTTGCTTTCTCAGTTTCCTTCAAGATGAAGAGATGAAGAGGAAAGATGGACTATCGCATTTGGGAGCCAGAGTTTATCTTATGTCACATAAGAAAATTGACGTGACCTTCCTATTTGGCACTTAGAATGTCACCGAAGACAGTTAAGGCCCCTCTTTGCCATTTCTTCTGTACAGAGCCTTTGTTAAGTACCTTAAGCCCTTCCCAGATCTCCTAATCAGTAGCCTGAAGAAATCTGGTACAAAGGAGGCCCCAGAATCCCCTGACTGTAAAGTGGGAATGTTAATCAGGCTGCTCAGGAAAGTTTAAACTAGAAATTAGTAAAGACTCCCACACAAACAAGAAAGCAACCGCCAGCATACCCCTGGGCCCCAGGACATTCTCAGCCCAGTCTGAGCCTTGCGTTTACTTTGCTGGTGGTGAGACCCTGCTGAGTGCAGCTGATGTTTTGGGAACATCCTGGGCTGCATTTCCCACATCCCAGGCTGTTGCCTGCACCTTTAGTGTTTATGCGAGAATGATTTTTCTCTAAATTGACCCAAACTTCTTTAATACTCTAGTGAAGTGTTTCATCATGCAGGCAAAATCAGCATTGCTTATTGCCTTTAGTGAGTGACTGGAAAACAGACATAGAGCTGTTAAGTGATATGTCCATGTTCCCTTAAAGTCATTTCCATACAAAACCTGTTTATCCTTCTTGGAGTGGCTCCAGACCCCCAGAAACAGCCCTGGTCTCCCAAGGTTTTTTTTAAGTAAACTTTTTTTTTCTTTTTGGGTCACTCCTGGCAGTGCTCAGGAGACCATATGGGATGCTTGGAATCAAACCCAGATCAGCCACGTGCAAGGTAAATGCCCTACCCACTGTGCTATTGCTCTAGCCCCAAGGGTCTCCCAGTTTGTGGAAAGCACAATGGCACCATCTAGGAAGACCAATGTATCAGAAGTGCTTTTGTTTCAGGTGTCAACCAGAGCAAGTTCTGTCTCAGCCGAGGCCCATATCTAGCCTCACCATAGACTGGTGCCCTGGGAGGTAGCAAAAGCTGTTCTGGGGTGCCAGCTGCTCAGTCTGAATGGGGGGGTTACAGCCAAGGTGTCAGACCTAGGGAACCGGCCTGGACTTCTGCAGGCCCCACCATGCTGCTTTCTCCCTTCCTCAGAGTTTGCTTTGCACTTCAGGCCCAGCTGTGCCCTCGGAATCCTCCTGTGGCATTCTGTAATTTCCCAGCACGAAGCAGATTTCTGCCTGTGCTGTTTGTCTTGGGCTGGAGCGATAGCACAGCAGGTAGAGTGTTTGCTTTGCATGCAGTCGACCCAGTTTTGATTCCTCCGTCCCTCACAGAGAGCCTGGCAAGCTACCGAGAGTATCCCACCTGCACAGCAGAGTTTGTCAAGCTCCCTGTGGCGTATTAAATATGCCCAAAACAGTAACAACAAGTCTCACAATGGAGACGTTACTGGTGCCTGCTCGAGCAAATCAACAATGGGAGCAGAGTGCTACAGCGCTGTTTGTCTCCTCTTTTCCAGGAAACCCTGGGGGCCAGAGGGCCATGTCTTATCTTATACTAGCATTTCTCCTCACTCCCCCTTGTCCCCCCTCCCATTTCCTACGACCCCTTGGGCCCAGCTGCTGAGACTATTTCTCTCTGTCTTCAGCACTCACGTGACCCAGTTCCTGGACAGGAGTGCAGGCGCCTGTGTCTCTGTCAGCACTTCCAGGATTCAGCGTGTCCTCCAGCCAGGCTGACCAGGACGGAGTGTTCTGCTGGGGGTTTGTAACTGAGGAAGGGCTCTGCTTCTTTTCTGCATACTCAGAGGAGGATCTGAGTCTGGAAAAAGCAACTTTCTAAAGGAAAGTCTGGAATGAGCAGGCTTTTTCCTGTCAGTTCCCACTGCCGGGGGGTCTGGGTGAGCCACGAGTATCTGTTGTCATGGGTATTGGTGCAGTAGGGAGAGAAGGGGTGACCCAGGGTTTCTTGGTGCTCCGACACTAGTCAGAGTCCTGGATTACTGCCCAGCACATAGCCCAGACTAGCATCCAAAAGCTTCTTTCCAGGGTCACCCCCTGGAGACAGGTGGGGCCAGGGACCAGGTGCCAAAAATCAGCTGCATTATAAGAGCCTCTGCAATCAGGGCAGCTGTGGGTGGGCTGGGGGTATTAAACATGGCACAGTGGACTCCCAATGTTGGTGCTGGAAAAGAAAGCCAACCTGACCCAGGGCAAAGGGAAAGCTGTAAACAGATTTTGCTCTGCAGTGTTGTAAGGATGTATTAGTCCCTTGGGACACACCTGGGAAATACATATATGGGGGAGGGGATCCTATGAACCTACATTTCAATTGGTCCCTTCCAATGCCAGTATATTTTGATTTCACAAATCTATAGACTAAATTTTATTTTATATGTCTATATTTTTTTGCTATAGACCATATTCTAAACACAATCATATGTGCCTCAAATGCTCAGTGCACTTTTCATTCTATTCTCTTCACCTTCTTAGCCAAACTTCCAGCTAGTTGTCAAAAAAAATCAAGGCTGGGAATAAAGTTCCATGATATACAGATGTAAGAAAAATGCGCCACAATGTTGTTGTTGTTTTTCTTTTACTCAAGTTCAAATTTTACTTTCCAGGGTAGCAATGTTCAGTAACTATCAATACTGAAGCCACTTCCTTCAAGGGGGTAGTTGGCATCCCGGGAGAAATGCTCAGCCCAAAAAATATGAGGAGAAACCACCCTCCTCTAACCTATCACAGACAGCGCTTGGCTGTTTCCTGTCCAGATCCAGCTGTTCTATTCTTAGGCTGGAGGCTCCATTCCCCAATCCTCCAGCCCCCTCCGCTCCTAAGCAACCTGAGCAAGGCAGCCACATGCGTTCCTGGGTCCAGAGTAATCAGAAATCCACACACTTCTCACCACCTTTGTGAAGATTCTGGCATCGCCATGGAACTGCTTTGAGGAGTGTCACTTTTCGCCACTTACACAACTTGGTCTCAGTGACCTTTCTCCATTGTAGTACTCACCCAGGATCTTCTTGTGCACATTCTTGAGCTCCCGCACTAGCTCTGTCTCTCCTTTCTCAGTTGTCTATCCTGCCACATTCTGTTCATGACCATTTGTGCAATCCCAGTTAAAATCCCAATTAAATTAAAAAGTCTGGATGGGATGGGCCTCCTGATAGTCCAGAAACTTGCTTTCAGTCCTGAAAATGCCACCCATCGGTGGAAAGTTGGTGCTGGACATGGCTGCAAGAGTCAGATCAGCATCAAACAAACTATTTTAGTAAGTTGTGCTGCCACAGATGCAGTTGAGCTGAGAGCCCTCAATTCCTAGCCTCCTCCACCCTAACAAACCAAGCTGTGCCCACACCCTGATTATTTTTCTCCAACTTCAGAAGATGTGGTACCCTCTTCTGTTCTTGGGGCCACCAGTTAGACCTCCACACCCAGGCTCTTACAGCCACCCTCCCTCCTGAAACTTCATCTTTTCCATGTGCTTGGGCATGTTCCCTTGAGACTATAAATGCCACCATCTCCCCTGTGAATGTCTTCATCCCTCTTATTTGAACTTCTTTGTTTGGCTTTTGTTTGTTTGCTTGTTTGGTTTTTCTTTTTCTTTCACTTATCTTTACAAGTGACAGGGAGAACCCCAGGCTCCTGCCCGTGATGCATGCACTGAACTTCCTGCTTGGTCCCTCCAGAGTCCTTAGCAGAGCCCCCTGCACTGGTGATCCCACACACTTCCTATGCCACACCTGCCCTCTGTGCCTCCTGCTGTCTGCTTGTATTTGGGTCATCGTTATTCTAACGACAGAATCCAATGGCGGTGGTCCAATTCGGGTCTGAGTTTACCTTTCTGGGGTATTTAGCAATGTTGACTCTGTGTGACATTGGCTGCCTCTCCTCCCCCAAATAACAGAGCACAGCCCAGTTGACCTCTTTGTTCCTTCTCAGTCGAGGGCTCCTCTTTCTTGCCTGCGTAGTGGATGACACCTGTCTGTGTTTGGGGCATATTTTGTGCTCACTGTTCCCATGTTATTGTTCCTCCCCTGAAGAGAATTTGCCCACTCTTGGACTGTAGCTTGTACGTAAGTGCTAGGGATGCTTAAATTCAGCCTCAAACTTTCCCCCAAGCTTTAGATTCACTAACTCACCACCTGCCAGGCACATTCACTTGTGTTACCTCCTGATATTTTGAATTTCATTTCTCAGAAACTCAGTCTCCCTCAGCTGGGTGGCCTTTCTTCTCTCCCTCGTTTTCAGTTATGAAATATGAGTTCTAACTTTTCTCTCTTCCTCACTCTTTTCATGTAACTGGTCATGACATTCTTCTCTGTGTTTCTCAAACCCATCCTCCCCCCTATACGTCTTCTATCTTCTCTCTCTCTGAAACCCTCCTACTCCTAGCTGGACTAATGCAATAGTTTTCTAACTGGTCTGGTTTCTAGATTTGCTCCACTCTTATTTTCTCTCTTCAGAGCCTCAGGAACAACCAATTTCAAATATAAATCCAGTTCTGTCCCATTCTTCTAAGTCAGTCCATGACTTTCTGGAATCTCTGTGAGAAAGTAAATTTTCCTTTCCTGGCATGGAACTCCACAAGTGCCCATCTCTGGCCTCATTCTCAGACATTTTACAGCACATTTGTTTGTCTTCTGTTCCTTGCTTCTGCCTCAAAAATTAAACATTTCAGTCAGCATTATGAGATACATTTCAAATTCATTTTTATATGAAATATTAGAACCTTAGTGTTCAGGAAGGAAGGAATGAATAGGAAAGGCTCATAGCTGCTTGCTCCAGTATGCCCCTTTTTCCCCCACATAGGGAAAAGCATACTGGGCCGGAGATGTTTGTGTGTCCTGTTTGCTTTGAAACTGTTAATAAGTATGTCAAATATTTAAGGTTTCTTTCCAAATAAGTCTAAACCCAAGCCAATCCCATCTGTGACAAAGAGTGCACTGCCATCTAGAGGTAAGTTCTGGGGAAGACACTTGTCTAAGCATTCTGCAGTTTGTCATGTAAATCAAATTTTATAGAATGACCTTTACTAGTACTGCAGTTTGTCCAAAGCATGTTTTGCAAGATGACTAATTCTGATTCACGATTTTTTATTTATTTGGATAATAGTGTTTCTAGAGAGAGGACAAGATGTACCTCAAAAAGCACTTGATTTGTAATTGAAATTTACGTTCTATTCTCCCATTACATCAAGGAGTACAAGATCCTAGCCAGAACAATATGTACCATCAGAAAGTATGTTTTCGGAGTAAAATATGAACAGAAATATCAGTAAACATATATTATATACTGCACACATGATACAGGATTAAGAGCTCCCAGTGAATTTTGCTTTCCTTAAGCTGTTAAATTACTCATAGCCCATCTGACTCACATGTTCTACATTTCTGACTCATCAAGAGGTCCTGGTGCCCTTGTCTTTTAACAGGTCAGACTGGAAGACCAGGGTCAAATCAATAGAAAAGAGGATGCACCCAGAAGTGATTATGAAGATTTTCCTATTATGAAACCCACGCAAAAATAAAAATATTCTCTTATGACCACAGAAATGTTTATAACATTTAAGGTTGAAGGATACAAGTAATTAATCTATATTGGTAGGATGATATTCCAATGCTTAGAAAGCCAGTAGCAGGGAAAATACAGTGAGCAGCTTAGGATCTGGTCAGTTTCACTGGAAAATCTCATAGTATTCACCAGGTATTTTCATATTATCTTATAATATGTCCACAATACAGAAAGAAAATTGCAGTAGCCAGCCTGGGTTTGATCCCCCACATCCCACCAGGTATGGCCCCCAAGGCCCCCAAAAAAGTTTTATGCCTGAAAATTTTCATATAACTTTATTCACTATGCTGAATGTTGTTACACAGCTTTTAACAATCCATTTTCCTAACCTACAAGAATGTCTGTCCTTTGGGATGACATATCTGCCATGTGTCAGTGATTATTCTGGGCATTGCAGAAAGAGCAGTAAATGAGTACTAAATTACTATCTTTTTTTAGCATATGTTCTAGTAACAGACGGGTCTTAAGATAAACAAATTTAAAGTATCTGTATATATATGTATGTGTATATATATATATATGTACATATACATATATAGGTTTGCTAATTGGGACACTTTTGTTGAATATAAGCTCACATAGATTATGCATGTAATTCTTATATATAAATATATGTACATACAAGTATATATATATATTAATCTCTGGAAGTATATATAATGTCAGAAATAATAAATGTTGAGAATTAAGATAAAGTAGAATTAAAGGAGAGACTGTGATGTGGACGCTATTTGTATTAGATTAGGCAGGCACATTCTCTTAGATAAGGTGATCTTTGAAAGTGAACTGCAGGAAATAGAGAGTTTTGTAGTAATTCGCAAGGAGTACATTGCATGCAGGACAGACATCAATTTGAAAGACCCTAAGAACAGAGTGGATTGTGACAAGCAGGTTTGAAGATCACCAAAAGGCAATAGTACTGCCGGGGGAATTGACAATCTATGGCTTCTGGTAAAAAAGGAAGCCTGCATGAAAATAGCACATAAAAGTTAAACTTAGAAATGACATTATGTAAAAAAATAATAATTTGCTCTTGCAATGTATCAATGGGCTGGAGGGATAGCACAGTGGGTAGGGCGTCTGCCTTGCATGTGGCCGGCCCAGGTTTGATTCCTCTGTCCCTCTCGGAGAGCCCAGCTAGCTACTGAGAGTATCTCGCCCACATGGCAAAGCCTGGCAAGCCACTGTGACATATTCAATATGCCAAAAACAGTAGCAACAAGTCTCACAATTTGTTGCAAGATGTTACTGGTGCCTGCTTGAGCAAATTGATGAACAATGGGAGGACAGTGAGGGTGACAGTGACAATGTATCAATTGATTATTAAAGTAATATAATAATTATTATAAACTTAAATGAGATTATATGAAATTTGTCATTTTATGAGGTATTAAAAATTATTTCAAAAGAGAATGAAAAATTTTTTTCTTTTAGGGTCACACCTTGTGATGCTCAGGGGTTACTACTGGCTCTGCACTCAGGAATCACCCTGGTGGTGCTCAGGGGACCATATGGGATACCAGGGATCAAATCTAGGTCGGCTGTGTGCAAGGCAAATGCCCTACCCGCTGTGCTATCATTCTGGCTCTAAGAGAGAATGAAAATTTAATCATACAATAATTATGAATAAAGTTGACAGACTTTCAAATAGAAGCATTGCCTCTCATATGCAAAAATACTCTTTAATTACAATTCCTTTCAAAAGTGTCCTGTGATAAACAATTGAATTCTTGTTTTCTTTAAAAGTGAACACAGTGTTTAGCTATTGTAGTAGAAGTGCTAAAGACTTAGAAAATTTAGAGTAAAAGTAGACATTATCTGTTTTAGTTATTTTAGAAAAATCCATTTCGGGCTGGAGCGATAGCACAGTGAATAGGGCATCTGCCTTGCATGCGACCGACCTGGGTTCAATTCCCTCGCCCCTCTCGGAGGTATGCATTTGATATATCCGTGATGTATTTAATATGCCCAAAACAGTAACAAGTCTCACAATTTGTTGTGAGGCATTACTGGTGTCCGCTCAAGGAAATTGATAAACAACGGGACGACAGTGCTACAATGCTAGAAAATTTATGCTGTTTGAATCAATAATTCTACTCAAGTACATTATCTTAAAAAAGGTCAAATTTTGTACTATGTGGAATCATGTTCATACATTTTTAAAATAGCTAAAATATGGAAACTGATAAGATATATTACTTTATTCACTTTGAATCAATAAGAATGCCACAGGATTAATTCATTCAAAGAGTAGTCTTAGAGACATACTTAGTTTCTAAGTCTATGTCTAAAAGCATCAAAATTGTCAAAAATTTATGAGAAATAAGTTTTTCTATTAATATTGTTTTTCTTTTAATTTACTTGTTTCCAAAAAATTTTATAAAATCCCTTGACAAAAGAGTTTGTCTAATCTCTTCAGACCTCAATCTCAACTCAAATTTTTCAATTATAATTTTCTAATCACCATATCAAAGTCCACGATTCTATTTAAGATCGAATAGGTAGTAATATACACGTGTAAGGCTTCCTTGGTTAGACATACCCCTTATTCTTGAAAATATGGTCAATTATTTTATCACCTTCTTTTTAGATGACTTAATACCCTATCAACATTTGTAATGCATAGGTATAGAAATTTTACAATAGTATCCCCCCAGATAACTATATCTGTGTTTCTTCATATTTGGCTAGATCCTCACTTATAGATTGTAATGATACTTCTTTGATTATACACTTCTCTCATTTGTTTTAGGAATTTTTCCATTTGGATATCCTGCTTGTATCATCAATTACCATGACAACTAGGAAAGGAGTTCTTCAGTCTTTCTCTGGGAACTTCTTTGATAAAAGTTGTTTGTTGAGTTTTACTCAGGTCATCCATTCCTCAGTGTATGCTTGGGACAGAAGTTGATAAAAAGAGTTGGTTATTCTGGGGCTTGAGCCATAGCACAGTGGGTAGGGCATTTGCCTTGCACAAGATCAAACTGGGTTCGATTCCCAGCATTCCATATTGTCGGGCCTAAGCACTTTCAGGAGTAATTCCTGAGTGCAGAGCCAGGAGTATCTACTGTGCATAGCCATGTGTGACCCAAAAAGCAAAAAAAAAGTGTTGGTTATTCTGTTTTTCACGGGTCACATATGTAAATAGTAAATCAAGAGTCATGGGTATTATTGTGACCTCATACAAGAAAAATTGAATCTTAAAATCAGATGCTTATCAATATAGCCTTATTGAGATATAATGTTTATTTTGAGATCATACTAGAGTCAACCCTGTATCAATAAAACAGCTACATTTGAAGAAGAGAAGGAGACATATCTGAATAAATAGAGTCAACCCTGTATCAATAAAACAGCTACATTTGAAGAAGAGAAGGAGACATATCTGAATAAAACCATGTAATATCAGAGGCAGTGATGTGTCTATAAATAAAGAGCAATGATTTCTGACAACCATGAAAAAATGGCATAGACAAGGAAATAAACTCTTGCAGAGGCCTGAAGAACATTACCTTTTCTAACTTCCAAAACTGTTAGACATTACAATTCAGTGGTTTTAAGTCATCCATATTATGGTATTTTCTTAGGACAGTCCTAGGAATCTGATATTATTCCTGCACATCAGGAGATTTTCTTAGCATTATCTTACTTCATACTTTAGAATTGAAGGTCTTCAGAGACAAACAATTTCATTTATGTTAATTTGGTCTATCAAAGGTCAGTGAACTATAATCAGAGGGACAAACTGAGTCCTTCACCTGACTTTGTAAATGAAGTTTTATTGGCATCGAGTTACATGCATTTGGTAACATATTGTTCATGGCTTCTGGGTCAGTAGCAATGACCATGTGGCCAACATAACATATATCCTTGAACATAACAGAAAATGTTTGAAGGATAATGCCTTAGGCCATAATAAATATTATTCGTGTCTTTAGATAAATGTAATACACCAAATAATTTAATATCCATACAACTACCCATCAACTCACAATGGCCATGAGGTATGCAACAGTATCCCTTTTGCACAGCCCAGCAAAAGAAGATGGTTTTAGTTCTTCAGAGAATGTACAAGAGGGAAACTACGCTGTGATTAGATGGATTTTCCAAGCTTTAGAAAAGATTAGCTTTGTTTGAAAGAAAGAATTATTTGTGGTATAAGAGAAGGCAGTCTGCCAAAGGAGAAGAGATTCCAGTTTTCTAAACAAAAGGGTTTCAAAGTGAAACCTGAGTGCGGTAAGCGTAGGTCTGTGTCCTCTTCTGAACATTGGGGGCAGCTCCTAAGGGAATTAGGAGGCCTTGATCGAAATGGGAACTCAGCCACTCACCAGATGGGTGGCCCTGGGCAACTTCTGCCAATGTTTCTGAGGCTTATATTTCTCGTTTGTAAAATAAAAAAATAAAGAGTTGCTAAACCAAGACATGCATTAAAATTACCTGTGAAGCTTATTGAAAACCATGATCCCTAAATATCTCCTTGGAGATTCCAATTCCACAACCCTGAATGGGATCCAGGAATATGAGGCTTTTAAGAAGTAATCCAAGATAATATGAAGCAGCTTCTTTGTCAGAGACCCTCGGGCTTAAAAATGATCAATTCTTAGTTAGGGATTGCAATATTTCTTCTAACTTAGTAATTACTTATTTAGTTTTGACAACTCAGTGATTTGATTAACCTTTACACAAACACACACACACACACACACACACACAACACCATTAACTTTCCTATTTCCTAATATCCTGAGTTTTTTTAATGATGACAACAAATGACTTTTAATTAGACTGGTCCTTTACTGAAGGTAGTTGATGCTTCAGAAGATATCCACCCCAAATTCACCCTGGCTACATTTTTCATTAAAATCAGAAGCCTGCTCATTTATGGGGCAGCCACAATCACTGCTGGCACAGGACCTGGGATGGAGCCAAAAGGTGAGAGAGAGCTGCTGAGTTTCCTGTGCACCTGTGTGCAAACAATTTCCAAAAGCATTCTATGCTTTCTTAAATCAGTGAGCAATGTGCACTCTCAGTTTCAATCCTAATACTTGGTATTTTCCAGGGTTTTTGATTTGTTTATTCATTTCTTAAGGATTTAAGAAGAAGGTAAATAATGTCTGATCTATGTGGTACATTATTTCAAAGGGTTCAAGGAGATTAATTTGCCAATCTACCTGGTTAGAACCATGTGGCAATTGCTTAGTTTTCAAATAGGATTAACTTGTGTTTCTTTGAACAGATTGTCATGCATTTTAGTAAGTAAGAAGAGGTTGGAAACTCATGTGATTACATGGAATGAAGCAATGAGTTAAAAAGCATGTATAAAAAGCGCTTTGAAACACTGGATATATTCAATTTCTGCTGCAATGGGAATGAAATTAGGGCCACTGAATAGTATATCTATATTTTGCTAAAGCATTCCTCACCCCATTTCTACCCTCCTATGCCTAAATTGATTACTTTAAAAAGAGACTTCCAGGGGCTGGAGCAATAGCACAGCAGGTAGGGCATTTGCCTTGGATGCGGCCAACCCGGGTTCGATTCCCAGCATCCCATATGGTCCCCTGAGCACAGCCAGGGGTAATTTCTGAGCGCAGAGCCAGGAGTAACCCCTGTGCATTGCCGGGTGTGACCCCCCCACCAAAAAAGAGACTTCCAGAATGCTTTGTCACAATGCTGCATAAATACATGTTAATAAACTTATTTTACCCACTTTCCTGGTACCGTGGTACATTTGAAAACAGTCAATTATTTATCTCTCAATGTTCTTAGTGTTTTGGGGCAAACATGATCAGCTCTATTCCAGTGAGTATCCAAGATCAGGATCAATACTGCAGCTATCACCTGGCAGTGGAAACATACTTTCTGTTTTGCCTTCTCACATTTAACCTGGGGCATCAGAAGCACCTGTTCACAATGCAAAAGGAAAGGAAATCTGACCACTTGTTCAATGTGGTAACCTGGCTGGGATCTGGAAGCAGAGATGAAAGGTGAGTTTCAGAAACAAGATGAATAGAGACACAGTAGAAAAAAAGTTTTAAATCTTTATAAATGCTATATGAAGTTATATAAAATCATTATATTAATATGTATCATATTAATGCATATGGGTGTTATATATTAATTTGAACATTTAATATATTAATGCATATTCCGACATTAGCTCATTTAAAATTTAACATATTTTTTCTAAAATGCTATTAAAGGAGTTTCCCCAAATGTGAATGAATAATAAGAATTATATTAGCGAACAGTCCTTGCTGCATTAATTTACCCATGAAGTGATAAGGAGACAGGCGCAGAGCAGGGAAGAGGTTCACCTAGAGGTTCTGTCACATTTCAGTGTGAAGGCAGAAAGAGCACACAGCATATGGTCAGAAAGAGTACCTATTCCTCCACCAGTGCCCATTCTCCACCACCAATGTTCCAAGTATCCCTCCCACCACCCCCACCCCATCCACCCCCCTC
>JAOXYA010000018.1:68232258-68247033 GCA_028565675.1 Sorex palustris
TTAGGCAATCAATTTTTGGTCATTACTACTATAATAGATCATTTGCCTTGTATGCGGCTGACCCAGTCGACCTGAGTTTGATTCCTGTGTTCCTCCCCGAGAGCCGGGCACGTTACCAAGAGTATCTCGCCCGCACAGCAAAGCCTGATAATCTACCTGTGATGTATTTGATATGCCAAATGCAGTAACAGCCCGCTCGAGCAAATCGATGAATAATGGGAGGACAGTGACAGTGACAGTGACTACTATAATTATTCTGTCACCCAAGGAGATATAATAAAAAAATCTGGGAAAATTGTTCCAGGAATAAAATTCAATGTGCTCTAATTTGGAAAACAAGAAAAAGAAAATCATCTGGAAATTAATGTGTTTTATTACCAATTTTCCCGGGACTTTCCACAGCAGTGTTGCAATTCAAGGTTGAGGTACTTTGTAAAAGGTTGGGGCTAATAACAATTTTTGTATTAGATTCAGTGGTTTCAAGTATGTAAGAATTTTCCACTTTCAAACTAATGTGGCTTTAATTTAATGCAGCAGTGTTAAGCTGTTAAATATTGAAAATTCAATCCAGTATTCTTAAAAATAGGATTTATTATTCTGGTGTATATATACATAGGTATGTATATATGTGGATTTTTAAACATAGTTTTAGTTTTATTCAAGTTATGCATGAGAATGATTTATCTATAAAACTTTTTGTTTGGGTGGGAGGCACACCTAGCAGTACCTAAGGACAACAACTAGTGATGCTCAGGGGACCATTTGTGGTGGCCCCTGCAGGCTAAGCAAAACCGTACCACTGGTTCTATCCCCAGTCCCTACACATTATTTTATGCTAATATTCCCAAAGATCTTCCATAGTCTTTACAATTAACTACCTAAAATATGCCTTTATCTTTTTGAACATAATCTCTTTTTCTCTGAGTAATTTACCTAAGGCAATGCCTATGGATTTCCCAGTAATATGTGGAATCTACATTGCTTTGACTGTGTCAATCCTGTATCTAAGTTTACTCTATAGACCCTGATAAGCTTCTTTGGAATGTATTTCCTCCTTCCTGCCCCCCTATTATCATTATTTTGACCATGACCAGAGAGTCACACACGTTTGGTTTTGGTGCACTGAGGCTGGCACTCCTTGTGATGCAGGGGATTCCAAAAGCACAGCCCCTTAGAACACACATTGGTATGTGAAACAGTGCTGGGGACTGAATTTGACGCAGCACGACCTCATGTTTGTTTGCAAAGCAGGCACTATACTTCTGAGCTATTTGGGGCAATATCCCCCCGCCTCCCCTAATGATTGCATCAATTCTGTTTCTGTGAATAATGGTGTTAATATATGATGTTTTAATTTGTTGTGTTTATTTACATAAATTAATTTAACCCGAAGTTATCTTCCAGGTGTCTAAGAATACATCAGTATAAGCCAGACACAGTAACAACAAAATCTCCAATGGAGATCAGTATAAGCAATCAGAGTAAATTTTCAGTCTTTAGCATTTTCAAAGATTTGTTTCCTGATCCAGTCTGGTCTATTTGCTCTTCTGCCCTTTTCAGTGTGGTACGCCTGGGACTTCCTTCACTGTCATCCTGGAGACTCACCTCTCCTTAGTCAATCATGTTGCATCTGTTCCTTATGTACTTATTTCTAAGATATCTGCTGCAACAGTGTTATGAACATTTTTTCAAAGGTCAGGAAAATAAAGTTTGAGACTTTATACATTCAAAATACCCTTTAAGAAATCAACTTCAGGTTTAATTATTTTTTGAAATGTAGAATTCTGCTAGAAAGTATTTTTGTTTCAGAACTTTTTTCCTGTGGTTGAAGATTAACTTATTTTTATTTATTTTTTATTATTTGTTGAATCGCCATGAGTTGCACTTACAAAGCTTTCATGTTTGAATTTCAGTAATACTATGATCGAACACCCATCCTTCCACCAGTGCACATTTTCCACCACCAATGTCCCCAGTATCCCTCCCCTCCCCATCCTATTCCTACCTCTTTCTCCTTGGCAGACATTTTCCTCTTACTCGTTCTCTCCTTATGGGCATACAGATAGTGAGAGGTCATTATGTTTGGTCCGTTATCTACTTTAAGCATTCATCTCCCATACCGAGTGATCCCTCTAACCATCACTGACTTAGTGATCCGTTCTCTATCTCAGCTGCCTTCTCCCCTGGCTCATGAAGCAGACTTCCAACTATGGTGCAATTTTCTTGGCCCTTGTGTCTACTGTCCTTGGGTGTCAGTCTCATGTTATGTTATTTGATATTCCACAAATGAGTGTAGTCTTTCTGTTTCTGTTCCTGTCTTTCTAACTCATTTAACTTAGCATGATACTCACTCTCCATGATTATCCGTTTATAAGTAAATTTCATGATTTCATCTTTTCTAACAGTTGCATAGTATTCCATTGTGTAGCTGTACCAAAGTTTCTTTAACCAGTTGTCTGTATTTGGGCACTCAAGTTGTTTCCAGGTTCTGGCTATTGTGAACAGTGCTGCAATGAACATACAAGCACAGATGTCATTTTTACTGTACTTTTTTTTACCCTTAGGATCTAGTCCCCAAAGTCCAGAGCATATCAACATGATCAGTCACTACATTCATGGTTTAAGAGAGTACACTTGGACCTTAGGGAGTAAGTAAGGCAGTGGAATAAATCCTCCTCCTCCCCCCCCCATCATCATCATCATGTGGACTGTTGCCCTGTCCTTGCAATAGTACAATGCAGTTTTGAAAATATTAATGCTTTTCTTGAAAAACGTGTTTGCATATCATTAACTCAATTGGGACTAAATGGGAATAGAGAGAAACATTTCTTCCACCTTCCTGGTAGAATGCTATTGAAGATGGCCAGATGTGGAGAATAGACCCTGGTTGGAAAAAAGTCCTGAAATTCCTCTAAATTAGCTGTAGTTTGACTGTACTTTTATGATTCCAGAGAAAGGAGTGGAGGAGCCTGGAAGAAAACCAACGTCTTTCCATAGGAAAGTGAGATTCAAAAATGGTAGATTGAAATTCAAGTAATGTTGGCAAGAAGCAGGAAAAAGTGATCCTGAAGAATGGAATCAAAGTTAGGATCTGGGTGCTTCTGCTGAGGGTACTTTTTGAAGACTGAATTCCTTTTTGTTGATGTTGTTTGTTTTGGGGTCACTCCACACAATGTTCAGGGGTAACTGCCGCCTCTGCACTGAGGAATCACTCCTGGCAGTGCTTGGAGGACCAGATGGGGTGTCAGGGATCAAACAGGTCAGCTACATGCAAAGCAAATGCTCTACCTGCTCTACTATCTCTTTGACCCCAGCACTGAATTCTTACCTGTGTGTTCTGGTCTATAAACAAAGGCATGATAAGTAAAGAGAGCAAATGATCTCTCTGACTTAGTATGTCCCTTTAGTTTGGGATTTTTTACTCTGAATGTCTCAGTTAAATCTTAGGTACACAACTTTGTATAGTATCAAGCAAGTAATAGACTATGTTACAAAGAATAATGTTTTCCAGTGGATTCTTAAATGCTTCCTCCAGAGCTTTTTACCCCCTAAGTGGGAGTTCATTTCCCCTGATATAAATTCACTGTTGTTTAGAGTTCATAAGGGAACATAGTATGAAAAGAAAGTACTGGTTGGTTGCTTCGAAACAAAATATTTTTTCTTTTTCACTTAATGCAGAATAATTTATTCTTCTGATTAATAAGCATATTTTACATTTCTATTTAATACATCAAGTGTATATAATGTTGGAGTCCCTTAAAATGCTAAAACTACACACGATCAAATAAGCTACATATTATATTCAGCTATTAGACAAATGTCATTTTTTATATCACAACACATACATAATATACTTTTTTCACTGACAGAGGAACATGCCTTTCAAAAATATTTTATTGGATGAAACTTTCTTAATTTCAGGAAAAATTTAGTTCTTTAATATAATTTATTATGCCTTTTAAAATTCTGTTCAATAAAAGCATTTGGTACATTATAAATACCTGTAAAGAAAATATAGTTTAAAATTCAAAGGGAAATATTAAATAAGTTTCCTCTTTTACATTTTCAAAAAAATCCACACAGGCACCAAGAAAGACTGACAAAAATAGTTTATGTCTGAACAATACACTCCACATTGGAAACAGCCAAACATAACTTTAAGTATTAAAGCTTCTCTTGAGTATACCTTTGGCTACAATCCAATAGGCTAGTTGGAATTTCAACAAGCAAAGGGTACTATTAAAAAGGATGAAAATCATAGCTTCATACAATTTGCTAGAATTTGTAATGGGGAAAGGATGAATTTTCATTTATTACCTTTCACTCACCTTCTTAGCTTTGTTTTCAGTTGATAAATCTATGCTAACATTTCTCTGGCATTTTTCAGTAGTTAATTTTTTTGACATGTGCAATTTTTAAGGTTATATTCAACGCGTTATGGGAAACTTCAAGGACAGTGATTCCGTGAGTGTATCCTTTAAGCTTTGTGACTATTGCTCTGTAAATATCCCCATTCCAACCAAATTAACATGGGCATGAAAGTAGAATAAACAATAGGACATTACCAATACCACCCACACTTCAAGCAGATCAAATCAAATGAGAGGCTCCAGTGTTTTTCCTCCAGCTCTATTTCAATGATATGTGACCTTATGTAGTTCAAATATTACAAAAGGCTTGCAGACAAACTCATGGGAAATTTGCAGGTATTTGGAACCTAACAGTTATTTGTGACTATTTAGAGAATGGGAAATTAGGGAGTTAATGAAAGTTGTGTAAATCAGCATATCCTGGTGAGTTGAAATTAAAGAACTTTGTCAAATGAGATTTCAGATATACTTCCAGGGGTCTAAAATACACCTTACTTTTTTGCTCTAATTTAATTAGATCATGGCAAATTTTCATAGTTATTAATTATTACACAAGTGCAGCTTGAAAGATGCTAAGAATAATTTTTTCCAGATGCCTCTATATTTTGTACATGCGTATTTAACATAGGAATGGGAACAATCAAATACTAATTAAATTCTGACAGTAAGATGGTTGCCCAAAGCAGTTTGGAGTAAGGTAACACAGGATCTGGCCTTCAAGTCTAGCTGCATAGGTGCTACTTAATTCTGGCCAGCTATTGCCAGAAGGGAATGAGGGCCTGAGAATTGGATTTTATGTGAGATCTCATTTGTTAAATAATCACTCACATTTTAAGGACATTTCACACACCAAACAAAATCTACCTGAGGGTCAAATGCAGCCTGCGTGCTGCCAGCTTTTAACCTCTTTTTTGAAGTTGGGAAGCAACGTGCTGAGAATTTGGCTCTCCGATACAAAATAGGGAAAGGATATTTGGTTTGAAGGGATGAACTTTCAAAGATCCAGAAAAATCCTGCCCTAATACATACAACAAAATCCAAAAGCTCTCAGTGCTTCGCCTCATCATGCGTATTTCATTGCTATAATAGTGGTTCTCTGTTATGAATAATTTTCCCTTTATCATTGTTAAAAATATAACTGGGCATTTGCTAAGTCTCAAATATAATTTTGTTCTAGAAAGGGGTATTAGTAAGTTTTCTCAGTATTTCGTCTGTTCCTAAGAAAGGACATAGGCAAAGAAAACCTTCAGAAGAAAGGGCAATTGAAGAAGACCAGATCAAGCTACTATTAGATTCATGGTCTCTGCATGGTACAACAAGCAGAGAAGAACATTCTAGAATTGCTCACATGAGACAGCACAGATTTCAAGGTCCATTTTTGGATGCAAAAAGCCCATCTCTCCCTCAGTTGAACAGCTCTTTCTTCCCTAAGTGAGGAGCACTTGAAGTCGAAATGCCTTAGGTTATGGATCTGATTGTGAATTCATTCTTAGAGACGTTTCAAATCCTCCTTCAGTATCAAAATCCTAATAACCACAATGAAAGAGAATAAATCATTCTCAATTTTCTTTTTTGCGGGTTACTTTTTCCAATTAACCTAGTGTCTAGGTAATGACTTTTCTTTTAAGAAATGAAATGGGTGGGCCCCAGGAGGCTTTATAATGTAATGTGTAATGGACTTACAGCTCCAGAAAGAACAAACCTTTTTACTTATGCAGGCAGGGAAGACAGGTTTTGAAAGAACTATGATCAATTCAGGAAGCTGGATTTACTACTTAAGCTCATCCCTTTTACATATCCAGTTTGGGGAGAAAAAGCAAAAAAGTACTACAATGGATATTAATATGCATAGGAATCAATGACAAAAGCAACCACATCAGTTACAGGCAAAAATCTAAGGGGAAGGAAGCAGCATGACTCTTTCTGACTCAGACCCACCCACTTATTTCAATTTTCTTCCCTCAGAATGTCCACCAGCGCTTGCAGCAGTCGGTCATCTCTGTGCTTGTAAGGTTTTGTGTTGTAGAAAACATCCACATAATCGTTGTACAGATTGTCCTCGGAGTCTTTACGTTGCGAAGGCTTATTTAGCTTTTCCAGGGCTCTGTAGAAGTTTTCGTAAGGGATGCTGAGTTTTTCACTCAAAGACGTTGCTGGTGATTGTTTAGGGCTCGGGTTTTTGGTGAAAGCACTTTGGAGGAGGCGCAGCATAGCCTCAGAAGGGGCTCCCTCTGCCAGCTCTTCCCTTCTTCCCCCCACACTGCCAAAGCCAGGACCTTGGGGTGCCAGAGACTTCTCATTCTGGCCCTCCAGTGTGGGCTGCTCCTAAAACACACAAAGCACCAACACAGGAAGGGAAGCTTGTTATTTGGAGCTAGGGCAGGCCAGGTGGAGCTCATGCATAGGACCTACTTTTTGACATGCCATTGGAAGGTTAGGAATCTCACCACCTAATATCCTTGGTCCATACTCTATGAAACCTTGGCACCTTTTTCATCTGCCTGAAGTCTGTCTATGAAATGGGAGTGACTATACCTCCATTTCTAGTGGTTCTGAAGACTAAATGAGACTGTGTTTCATAGGACTCATCCCTCCTCTCTCTTGCCTATCAGCCTGCTGTAGTAGAATTCAGCTCAGGGAATTTAATTTATTTAAATCCACTATTTTTAATGTCTTAATTCTGAATAAAAGAATACATTTGAGTAGGGTTATATCCTCTGTAAAAGAAAACAGCTTAATCTAAAATAACAAGAGCAATCAGTGCTGAAGCTGATGTGGGGAGAAAGGGATGCTCCTTCATTGTTGGTGAGAATGCCAACTGGTCCAGTATTTTGGAAAATAATATGGCCATTCCTCAAGAAAAATAGAAATTGAGCTCCCATTTGACCCAATAATACCACTTCTGGGAATATACTGTTGGGTGACCAAAAGCACACAACTGAAACACTGTCTGCACCCTATGTTCATTGCAGCACTAATCACAATAGCCAGAATCTGGAGCAGCCTGAGTGCCCAAGATCAGATGAATGGATGGATAAGAAACTATGGCATATCTACATAATGGGATCCTATACAGCTGTTAGGAATGAAGTCATTAAATTTGCCTATATATGGATAGACAGGGAGTGAAATGAGTCAGAAGGAGAGGGTCAGATATAGAAAGACTGCATTCATTTGTGGTATATATAAAGTGTATATATATACATATATAATATATAGTAGAAGAATAATTCATGGCCAGGGAAAACAAGAGCTAGGAGGAATAGTCAGTGGTTGTAATCAATCACAGGGTGCGTGGGGTGGGATAGACGATAGGTAAGATAGAGAAGGGACCAATATGACAATAATAGCTGGAAATAATTACTCTAGACAAGAACTGAGTGTTAAAAATAAGTAAACAGATATACTTGATAACCTTTTAATATCTGTATTGTAAACCACAATGTCCAAAAGGAGAGAGGGGAGAGAGAGGAAGGGGGAGAGAGATGGAAAGAGGGAGGGAGGGAGGAAGGGAGGGAGGGAGAGAGGGAGGGAGGGAGAGAGAGAGAGAGAGAGAGAGAGAGAGAGAGAGAGAGAGAGAGAGAACAAGAAGACAAGTTCCTCTCATAGAGGCAGGCTTGTGGGGAGGAGGGGGTGACAGGAGGGAAACTAGGGACACTGTTGCTGGGAAATGTATACTGGTGGAGGGATGGGTGTTGGAACTCTGTATGACTGAAACCTAATCATGAACAGCTTTTTATCCCACTGTGATTCAATAAAAAAAAAACTTTAAAAATTAACATAATAAATAAATAAATAGAAATACTTTACCCTTCCTACTACTTTACTCACATTTTGGAAAGGAGCTAATATTAAAATATTTAATGTCTCATATGCAAGGAACCAATAGTTTAGTAAATCAGGATGGGAGAATCAAAAGATTAGAGAAGCTGCTTTTGCTTTTTCAATCATTGTGGAAGTATTCAACATTCTAACAATCAGAGAATCTTTTTTTATTTTTTTTTTGTGTGTTTGGATCACAACTGGCTGTGTTCAAGGCTTAATTCTGGCTCTGTACTCAGGGATCACTCCTGATTTGGGAGGCCATATGGGGCTTAGGGGGGTCAAATCCGGGTCAGCCATGTGCAAGGCAAGCACCTTTCCCACTATACTACCTTTCTATCCCCTACAATCAGAGGTTCTTATAAATGCCTCTTTAGGAATATTGAAGGGAAGATTTACTCAGTAAGTGAATCTGTTTCTGGCATAGTGAAAAAGAGGCAAGTCTTTGACAAATATAACCAGGGTCAGACATGAGCCCACTAATTTTCACACAGCTAGTTTACATGCTTCTTAAATAATAATAAGTCTTTAAATCTTCTAAAACACCCATCACGGAGCATCTGGAAATACAGATAGCCTACCTACAGAGGCAGATGAGACTCTGCTTGATAGTAGCAGATAGAGCAATCCAGGAGCTATACCCTCTGCCCTCTGATTGATGAGGGAGAAGCCAGCTGCCTTGGAGGCAGAGACCCAGAGATGTGAGCAGCTGATTAGCTATCACTGATGTCTTCTAGGAGATATCATGACTCTGCCACTCTCCTTTGGTTCCCCTGTGCGAGCTAAGGAATTACCCAGGTGATAACTACAGTATTAGAGAAGTACTTGAGCTGTGGTTTCCTTGCACAATGAAATACCTATCCCTCCTAAGATACAGGATTATTGGCTCCATGATACCATAAAAATTGCCTATAAACTAAAGACAATAAAAATTTTAAGTGTATGCCCCCTTGCTTAAGAGTAATTATACTATACTTTGTCATAAGTGGGAAATATTTGCATCAGGGAATTAATGAATTAATATTTATTTTAAAATTTTGAATAAAAGAATAATTTCTTTTTCTTTCTGTTTTATTTGTTGTTGTTGGGGTCTCAGGAGGCCCAGGGTCCTGTGGGAATTTTTAATCAACTAGGCCAGTGATTCAAGCAGGTGATGCTGCTTGGGCCATTCCAGCAGTACTTGAAGGCCTCCAGCGTTACAGCCAGTGGTACTTGGGGCGCAACAGGATCAAAGGCACTGTCATGCTGTATCCTGACCACTGTACTAGCTCCCAGTCCCAGAATAACTATCTCAATAATCGGGCTTAATCCAATGAAGCATGGACAGTTCCCTACTCTGGCTCTATTTGTTCCCAGCCTTGGTTGACTCACTCCCTGCCTGAAATTTAGGGGCAATGTCACTCATTGCCTTGTCTACTAAAGTTCAGAAAAGAACTTTCTGAGAGAGAGAGCCATACAAACCTCTGCAAAATCTGCCATCTTCTCTACCCCCCTTCTGTCGTTCTGAACAGTGTTGTAGGACGTGTACAGGCGGGGCTGCCGCATGTGTTCCGGCTGGGATGATGTCCCATGTAAAATCAGCTTCCAGTTCACAATCCTGCCTTCGTTTTGCATTCTTCCAGACTAGTAAGCAAGCGCATAGTATTTTAGCTATGTAATTCTGCATATTTACATCCAAATACTTTCAGAACATCTACAAAGGATTTCAGAGATTAAATTTCATTTGAAAATTGTGCCAGGTTCTGTATACAAAGAAGTGAATCACCAGCTGCACTTTTGCTATGAAAGTTGATAGTTTAATGAGTGAATCTAAAGGGAATTGTGCTGAGCGAAATAGCTCAGGCCAAGAAAGACAAGCCCTGTGTGATTTCACTCATATACATCATATGAACAAGGAAGTGAGCAAGCAAAACAAAAAAAAATTATTTAATTCAAAGGATACAGAAACAAGAGGAAAGGAGGGCTTAGGTGACTGAAATGCAAAGGGGTGGCTTGTAGAATGGGCAGTCGATAAGCATAGTTTGCTAGTGTTCCTGATACAGTATAGACAGATATCATAGTGTGGTGCTGTGTACTTTGTACGACATTACAAGTGAACGCCACTACGTTTTTTAAATTAACACTGCATAGCCTCAAAATTTTAGATTTTATCAGTTTCTCAATTAAATGTTAAAATCACATTTCTGTGCAAACAATTAAACACTAAAATATTATAACACTGTTTCAATATTGATGGAACTTCTTGAGCAGTCGAGTGTCCTTTCTATGAAAGGAATTGGATTTACTAATTATCAATTTGTTGGAACATTGCAGTAAGGGAAAATTCAGTCTCTATGGTATTATATTGCAGCACTAATCAGTCCTTTAAAGCAATGTTTATGGGAAGTATAATAATTTCCAAAGACTCGGCAATTAATTTAAAGGCAATGTGCTGAGTGGTAAAGGAATAGTACAGCAGGTAAGGCTCTTGTCTTGCATGCAGCTAACCCAGACCACCAGTCAACCCCAACTATCCCCATCTACCTCCCAAAAATATTGTGCTGAAATCTAAAATACCCTTAAAATCTAAAAGTACAGAAACAGATTTGTGCAGACTTGAAATAAAAATTGTCCCCTCTAAGTAGGTAGATTTTCTTAGATCCCAGATGGTTCATTGAAGTAAAAATAAAAGTCAGGGACAGGGTGAAACTCAGTGAGTGGTAAAGTGCCTTATCTGAATGAGTCCTGGGTTCATTACTTAAAGCAAAATGAAAACTGAGGTCAAATTCACAAACAGGAGGGTCTAGTAAGAATAACTCCCTGCTTCCCCTGTGAGTGCTAAAACATTTCACAACTTTCTGAATTCTTAAGATTAGCCATCTGTAAATGAAAACTTCTCAGGAAAAAAAAGGGAACAAAAACTATCTAGTATCTAGTTTGTATCAATTTAACTGACACCTCCAGCGGGCCCAGTACTGACACCTTCAGAAATTTAAAGTAATTGCTTTTCAATTTTTTTTCTTGACATTGCAATCTGGTGGAGCTTATACTTAAAAAAACTTCCTGACTTGGTGTTTCAAACCTGAAACACTCTTCATTTGTATGCTCGCTTATAGAAATTTCACAGAAATGATGCAGAATTAAGAATTTCAGCTGTATATATTTTATGACAATTTGAACTTTGTTTTAGAAAGTAGTGGTATTAGTAAACTTAGAAAGGAATGAAAAATGCCTTTCAGTTTGTATCATAAATGAAACCAGAGAAAGTCATGTTAAATAGGTCATCTTAAATGCTCAGGGATCACCACCGAGCAGTGGTGGGGACCATATTGGATGCGAGGGATCAAATCCCGGGTGGCTACGTAGCAGGCAAGCGCCTTACCTGCCATACTATCTCTCTGGCTCCAAAGTCACCAATCTTAATACTACTTCAAAGTGTTTGAAAATGAGCTTGTCTGTCTGCTTCCGTTTATACTTACCATGTCTGTAATTTGCAAAGTCCAAGTCCCTACCGGGTTCTCGCCCCATGAATGAACAGACATGAAGTCCCAATTCTTAAAGCCATTAGGAGATGAGTCCCGCTCTCTCTCAGCCAAGAGTACGGTGCTGGTTCCTATTTGCATGCAACAAATCCAAATTAATGTCTGTGCGAACCGTGTTGTTGTAGAATACACTTTAATTGCTAATTACTGAAATTGAAAGTTAGGAGAGATTAGCCCTCCTGATTTTCTTTTTCAGAGTAAAACCAGGACTAGGGCATTCAAAGATAAAATTATGTTTTATTCATAATACTTAGCATATTGTATGGCATACAATAAATTCTCAGTAAATGTTGTAGAAAATAAATACTGAATAAATAAATAAATTGATTAAAGATTATTTGAAGACAACTCAAAGGACAACATTTAGAAGCTATATTAGAGATTAAAATGTAAAATACATTTTATTAGAATTTAATCTTGAAATTTTAATGGCTGCTTGAATCTACAATCTAGTATCAACATAAAAAATTCTTGGCATATAAAAATCACTTAGGAGGAGTAACTAAATTTGTTCATTCATGTCTTCCACAGATCAATAAAACTGTATTACTTTCTAAGTGAGAGGGTCAAATAAACTGCATCAATAAGAAAGAATTTCATTGATATTTCAGGCCACTTTCAAGATATTCAGAAAACATAATTCCAGAACTGAGAAGTTTGTATCTTGGAAAGAGTTTACATAGATAACTCATTTTTCTCATACATTAACTACACTGAATATAGTTAGTTGACACCTCTGAAACATAAAGGAGTATGAGACAGTGTCTCCTGGTTGAAAGGTGGCTTATTGCTGATGCACCCATCTTCACCTTGTGTCTCAGAGAGAGTGGACCATTCAACTTTCATCTCAGTCTTACATAGATCAGAATCCCCAATTAACAGCAGAGTCACGAATGTGTCTGATATCTCTATCAGTTTAACTAATGAATTAATTTCCAGATGAACTTTTATTAATGCATTATATAAGAGCAAGAGATGATACATCAGAGACATGAGGAAAAGTATACGGTTCAAAATGCAGACACTAGAGTGTTAATTAGTTGGTTTTATTTTCCTCTCTCTCATCCTCTATTTTTCAAGGAGCAGTGAGGCAAAGCAGAATAGAGTTTCAGCACCATGAAAGAAAAATCAAATATTTTTTAAGACTTAAAACTATCTATTGGGACACAGTCCTCCAAATAAAGAAAAAACACTCATCTATTTGAAATAATTCCATTTACATGAAAAATTTTTGTTTGTTATTTTTGGGCCATAACTGTCAGTGCTCAGGGCTTGCTCAGGGATCACTCCTGGAAGGGCTCAGGGACCATATTTCATGCCCAGAATTGATTCTGGGTTGGCTGCATGCAAGGCAGATACCCCACCTGTTGTACTATCACTCTGAGCCAAAATAAAATTTTTAAACAAATGGTTTAAAAGTAAGTTCTGAGGGTAAAGACTTACCTGCAGCAGAAGTGAGAGTGACATGAAGGTCTCCTCTTCTGGAATATTCAATTGTTGCTTCAAACTGGACGTGCTCCAGAGATTTGATAGCATTTTCTTGTCCCTCACAAGCTCTTGTTGGGATTTCAATGATGACTTCTCCATTGGCTTTCAGGGCTCTAAGTACGTTAAAGACTCATCACTGAATATAATGGATTTTTCACATTTTATGCAAATATCTGCACATGAGTGTTGAATGGGGACTCAAATAACCATGTTCTCTCTTTCAGTATAACATGTTTCAGAATCAACTATAAATGATTTTGATGCATAGAATAAGGTAAGCTATTTACAGAAGTAGAAAAATCAATTATATAATTCTATCTTATATATATAAAATCACAGAAGAGTGGTCAGATCAATCTTGAGAAGGGAAAATCAAGGAAAGAAGAAAGTTAGAGGCTATATTTTTCCTGATTTCAAACAGGAGTAATGGAACAGAGCAGAAAATCCAGAAACAAATCTATGGATATAAGCTAATTATTATTTGTCAAGAACCTAAGAATACTCAATGGAGAAAGGGTAGTCTCTTCAACAAAGAATGCTGAGAAAATCCTGTGCAACGCTATTAAAAGAGCCCTTATCTAATACCATATACAAAAATCTCTGTAAATTGGATTTGGCTTAAATTCTGAAATTTTCAAAGCCTTAGAAGAAAACATATAAAAAAGATTTCATCAGTTATCAGCAAAACATGACATTGAAACATTTGATTTATGATATTCTTGGCAATGATTTCATCTACACAACACCAAAAGAACAAGCAACAGAAAAAAATAAGTGCATCTACATCAAGCTAAACCATTTCTGCGGGACTGGAGTGATAGTACAGTGGGTTTTTGCCTTAAATTCAGCCAACACAGGTTCCATCCCTGGCTACCCATATCACTGTCACTGTCACTGTCCTCCGGTTGTTCATCTATTTGCTCAAGCAGGCACCAGTAACGTCTCCACTGTGAAACTTGTTGTTAATGTTTTTGGCATATCGAATATGTCACAGGGAGTTTTCCAGGCTTTGTCATGCAGGCGGGATACTCTTGGTAGCTTGCCAGGCTCTCTGAGAGGGGTGGAGGAATCAAACTCTGGTTGGCCGCATGCAAGGCAAACGCCCTACCCTCTGTGCTGTCACTCCAGCGTAGCTCCCCATGTAGGCTATCAAAACTTTCAGGAGTAATTCCTGAACACAGAGCCGGAAATAACCTCTGAACATCGTGAGTGTGGCCCAAGAACAACAACAACAAAACCAAATAAACCATTATTGCATAGCAAAGAGAAACAATCAACAATTTAAAATGGACAAGTTACAGGGGGAAAAAATCTGCAAAGCATGTATCTGATAAGGGCTAATCCATAAAATATATCAGCACTCCTACAATTTAAAATATTCTGGCTAATTATTGGATTTATTAATGAGTTTAGGACTGAGATAGACAATTTTCCAAAGAGGACATATAAATGGCCAAATATTTTAAAATGCTCAACATTAATGAATGCTATGATTAATTATAGTCTCTGAGTCTTGGCCGCTGATGGGATTACACGGCGCCAGGGGGCCAGGTGGTGGTGGTTGTGACCCCCGC
>JAOXYA010000018.1:68310914-68323333 GCA_028565675.1 Sorex palustris
GAGGGAGGGAGGGAGGGAGGGAAGGAAGGAAGGAAGGAAGGAAGGAAGGAAGGAAGGAAGGAAGGAAGGAAGGAGGGGAGGAAGGAAGGAAGGAAAGAAGGAAGAAGAAAGGAGAGAGCAAAGAAATATATACATGTATATATATATATACATGTATATATACATATATACATTTAGCTCAAGAGAAGTAATATGCATTTAAAGAGCATTGTTCAACCAGGTAACCTGTGGCTACCACAGTCCTTCAGACTTACCTCAACTCTGACTCACCTGGCATTCAATTAGAGAATGAATCTGCTTCAGGCTGCAGTTCAGGAGTGAGGGCACTTGCCTTGCTCCCAGCTGATTTAAGCCCCTGGCACCCCATATCATTCCCCAAGCCCTGCCAGAAGTGATTTCTGAGCACAGAGACCGGACTAAGCCCTGAGCAGTGCCAGGTGTATCCTGAAAGCCAAAAATAGTGACTGGAGAGATAGAAGAGCAGGCCAGGCACTTGTCTTGCATATGGTTGACCGGGTTCAATTGCCAGCCCCCCACAAGGTTCCCTGACCACTCACAGGAGTGATCCCCGAGTGCCCAGAATGAGTAAGCCCTGAGTATTGCCAGGTGTGGCCCGAAACTCAAAAATAAATGCATGCCTAAGTAATTTGAAAATGTTAAATATCACAACTTAAGCATTCCCCCCTCTGTGTTAATGTCCACCCAGGCATAGTTATTCTCCGCTTTATCTAAACTTTCAACATAATCCAACACCTTGGATGTGCCATGCCACATGCAGTACTAACCCAAGTACACACCTTACTTCCTTCTCGAATGACCATTCTCTCTACTCACTGGGATTATCATAAACCAACATCGCTGGTGCACACAATACTTGGCCCATTACAGTTATTCTTCAGTTTGTAAATAAATCAGTGAATAAGCATTGAGCCCTTTGGGAGAGAAGTATTTAAGTTGATGGACCCCTGAGTGAGCAGGAAGGGGCACTGAAAATTTATGTGCCTAATTTTTTGTGGTGCCTGCCAGCCTGGAGAATGTGCAGAACAAGTGCTTTAGAGACCTTCAATTCCTAGTGAGACAGACAGGGTAGAAGGGAATACCTGCCCTCCTAGGGATAATTGGTGCTCAAATCAAGCCTAGATATCCTATATTCACTCTCCATTTTAATGGAAAACCTCTCTGCTGGTTAGAATCTCTACAGCTGTATTTCCAACTGGCTTTATATTATCATGACCTAAATATAAATATCATGGCTGGAGCCTGTGAGGTGGAAGCACAATTTATCCTACTGAAAATAGAGGCGGAAAGCATCAGCCCTAGTATCCTTGATACTAGAGTAGGGTTGCCATAGCAACTGGCTGAGTCACTAATGAAAAAAGAACAGTTGCGCGATGACTGGACTGACATTCTGTGACATTCTCTTATTTTACTGTAGCGCTAATGATGTCTTCAGTAGGAACGACAGCGAGAAAGGGTCTGACCTCTCTATTAAACCGGCAACTAGCTTGACACGCTCTGCCTTTAGCCTAATGAATGTGAATGTCTCTGTGAAAAATCTGCCATGGAGAAAAGCACTTTAGGAATTCAGCCGGATTCGTGGATGAGGCTTGTTGACTTCATGGTTCCTTCAGTGCAGCCTCTTCTCTCCCCAAGTGAAGAGAGCAAGGAAGCAAATGAACCCCCAAAACAGAACAGGAAGAGAAAACAAAATGAGGGGAAGGAATGACAAGATGAGGCTAATCCATCACCAGTGATATGAAATGGGAAAAGCATGTAAAATAGAAACAGCCCCTGCCCTTTCTGAAACGGTTGATCCACAAACAATTAATGCGAGAAAGCTGGGACTTGTGGAAGACAAAGGAAGCCTGGGAGAAACATGATTCAAGAGCTTTGTGATCCACACAGCCATGGCCGACCTGTTGCTCTCAACAGAGCACTGAGGAGGCTCTTTGAAGGGCTGGAAAGAAAGACTCTCTGCAAGAATTGAAAAGTCTAGTGCTGAGGAAGGTGTAGCAAGAGTTAGCAGCTGAATAAAAGCATAGAGCTGGAGATGGCCACAAACCAGGTGTGCAAGAACTAGCACATAAAGTACCACAAACAGCAGAACCTGAAATCGATCCAATAAAAAATCACCACAACTTTGAAGTGCATATATGATTATGGTTTAAAAATAGAGGTCATGAAGACACTGCCATTGAGTTTGTACACACAGCAACAATGCTTCATTTATTTATGTTTGTTTTTCCAATGTACGTGTTTGCAAACATATAAACTTGTTTTGAACCTAACATCATTTTGCTTTCATCGGCACCAGAAGAGCCCCCAAGAAATGGCATCAGCATTTGCTGCAAATTACGTGGGAGTTTCTGAATTTGAGTGGAGGCATATACATCTCTTTATCAGCAGGTAAGAAGAGAGCTCATTCATTATTAAAGCTGCCATGCAGCTACTCGCTTTCATCAGCATAGCACTCATTTTTCTCCCTCTCTGGTTTGAATCATGTTATTCCCCTCCTTGGGATCTCAATGTTCTACCTTCATCCTGCCACCCTCCCAGAGAAAAGTAGATGATGGTTCCCCACTGCAAATCAAATCAGACCTAATTCTGTTCTGGGATTTGCCATGTCCTCCACAGTTTGGCCTCAGCCAAACATCTATCCACACATTTATTTACCTCCTCCACAGTTGGGTCCTTCCCTCCTGCGAGACAGTCTCCTTGCCACTGCCAAGGTGCCAACAACAGCCTGCCCTGGCAGGCCTGCTGCTTACATTCCCTTAAAAAAGGTCAAGCACCAGATCCTCCATAAACATTCCTTTAAATGGCTGCTGCTTCCGTGAATAGGAATTCTATGTGTTCTCGAGTATGTTTGTGCAAATGTGTGTGCATGTGTGCATGCACATGTATACCTGTGTGTATGTGTGTGTGTGTGTGTGTGTATGTGTGTACCAGAGAGCACAGGTCAGGTCCTATCTCTCTTGCCAGGCACTGCACCCACAGCAGTGAGTTAAAGTATTACATCCCCCCAAAAAATCAAAAATATAATCATAATAAAATAAATTATTACATTCCAAGCTATAAAGAGAGTCTGGAGGCATCCTAGGAGTTGCTCAGGTGGATGATCTGCATGAGGTGGTTTGGAGCCAGACAATGTGGATGTTGTGGAGACCCCTGAGGATCCTGGAATCTGGGTGAAGCCCTGAGGTTTGCAGAGCTGAGGTCCTCTGGAGGGCTACGTAGGGGAAGGTTTGGGTCCTGGTTTAACCAGAGATGCTTTGCTCTTCTCTTTTCCATGGATTTGGACTTGCTGGATCTGGGCTAAAATTTCTTCTGAAGAAAGAGCAGGTTTATGATGGCTCAAAGTTTGGAAGTCTCTGTTCCAAACTTTGAGCCTGTAGCATTTGATGTGGGTAAGAGCAAGAAGATCTTTGGTTCTAAATGGAAACTGGACTGAGGCCAGAAAGTCCAGTGGATCTCTTTGTCCCCCGGAAGCCCTTGCACTACCATGAACCCTTGACAGATGGACTTTCATCTACTTGTTTGCTGTTAAAAGACAGAAGGTAAAGGTGGTTGGTTATCACTTACATAGAAGAACAGGATGGGAGTGTGCCGGTATTATATGCTGCATTTTACTCAAAAGTAAAGTGCTTCCTTCTTTCTTCTCTGTGCTTTCATCTTGTTTTCATGGGGTTGTTTACTTTTTCCACTTGCTGCACTGGGTGGAGGAGGGGCATTGTAAAGCACCTGTAAACAGGCATCTGAAATGACAGAACAGCTCTGAACCTCTCTAATAACTAAATCTATATCTATTTAGAATGTTGTTAGCAAGAGCCAAGCAGAAAGAATCCTGGGAGTTTTATGAAAGGGAATAATATATGTATGAGACATTAGCTCAGAAACAGCCTTTGTTGTTGTGTCAGAGCCAGAAATAGAAGCCTTGCAGGCACAAAGCAGCAGTGACACTCTGTGCAGACCGAGTCTCCTCCGGACACCAGAAACCCCAGACTACCCCCGCCTCAGCTGTGGCTGCTTCACATTTGAGGCGAATGAGCAAAAGACACTCCCCATGGGCTGCTCGATGCCAAATCAATACCAACCAACACCATGGAAAAGCTCCCTGCTGAAATTGACATTCAGAAAACATCTCTAATGTTCCACATCCATAAAGGAGCAATTCCAACATGGCTCTGGCTGGAGTCTCTGCTCCTGCCACCGAAGTGTGACATGTATGGCAACAGAGTCTTGTCAGAGTAGGGACACACTGAGATTCCCATGGATCTGGGTGTAAAGTCTGGCTCAGCCACTGAAGACAGGTGAACAGTAACCAGGAATGATTATTCTTTTATTCCCTGCAACTCACACATTTATGACACATTTATACAGTGGGACACTAGAACCGCGTCCACAGAGGCGAACGAGTCCTATTGCCTTTGGCAGCCATGTCTTTTGGGCAAGTCCCACTGTGTGTTCCTTGCACCAGACATGCCTATTAGACAGTCCCCCTCCCTGAACTCTCAGTTCATCCTCTCCATTTCTGCTCCATCTTCCATCTCCCCTTTTATGATTCTTGGTGTCTTAGATTTTACTAACTGAGGAATACTAGAATTTGGGAAGGTATCCTTCAGAGGGACTATAACTCTCACAAAGGTCATAACTATGTCCTAGATAGTGACAGCACAACCTCTGCTCCAGTGAACTATCTCCTGACACCTATATAAGCAGCCACAGGTGTCTTCCTTTGGGCACCTGTCAGCAGTATTTGACTCTGAATAGTACTGTTCACTGCCTGTCTACCCTCTCATATGTGCACAGAGAAAATTTCTCCTATGAGTCAGTAAACTAGACAGCTGATTATGGCTCTGGGCTGACTTCACCTGTTTCCTTCATGAAAAACAGGTGACACTTGGCTCTCAGTCACATTTCTCACTCTACTTCCATCTGACTGACATCACAGTGACAAGTCATATCCTCATATTCAACAAAAGTACATTTATGACTTGATCTAAAATTGGAAGCTCACTTGTGAGTGTTGAACAGCACTGCAGTTGGAAGCCACAAGTTTATTGACTGCCTGCTTCACAATATTGTGATACTTTTAAGATCCTTGCAGCGGGGGGGGGGAGGAGGGAGGCAGGAGGGAAGCTTAGATCCTGTTCCCTATTGAATGTCAGCTGCTAAACAGTACACACTAGAAAAGATGAATAAAGTCAATTTCAAGACCATTAAGAATAGCAAATACTATTAAAATATTCATACACACACATACACACACACACACACACACACACACACACACACACACCATCTTGCTTGCTGGTGAAGGACTGACCTTTGTTGATCATAAAGCAAGGATCTGGAATACTTCCGCAGGGGACAACGCAATAAAAGAGCAACTGAGTTGGAAAACTCAGGAGGAAAGATTGATTAGTTGGCTTTAGAAAGACCTGGAACTCAAAGGACCACTGATTGTCAAGGCAAACTTAAGCGGGGAGAGGGAATGAGGAGAAAAGTCAAGGGCAAATACAGACGGATGAAAAGGGAGACCTAGAGGTCAACTCCTTGGTAAGGACCATTCTACATTAAATACAATATAAAGATTAAAGGGACACAAGACATGTGTTAAGTACACTACAAGTGTCCCCTGTAGCACTTCTTTATGCAACTTCAGTAAAAGTTTGAATTAGATTTTATTCCTTTGAGAGAACTATCAAAATGGTTTCACTTTTGAAGACAATACTCCGTGGAAACTGACCAAGGTGACCCAAGTTTATATGGCTTAAACACAGAAGGTGCTTTATAATATCCCAGTAAAGTGGAGAAATAAGTCTAGGAGACCCATACACCAATGCTATCATGAGCCAACAAATTCTGTGTCAGACCAGAGAAATGTTTTTAAAAATATTTAATATGTAAATCTAGATCCAACTCTATCAGGTTAGTGTTGCTTTTTGAGCTGATATGTGGAAACTGAAGATGAGGTTAGCTAAATAATTTTTCCCCAAACAATACTGGATGAGGAAATGTACTGTAGTAAAGGGGGAATGCCTATATCACTCTTGACTCTTATGCTTAGAGAGAAGGACAGTGAAGGAAATAAATCAAGCAGGGGAGAAAGAAAAAGAGAGCAAGACTTAATGGGGGAAGGGCTGGAGCAATAGCACAGTGGGTAGGGCCTTTGCCTTGCATGCATCGGACCCGAGTTTGATGCCCAGCATCCCATACGGTCCCCTGAGCACCGCCAGGAGTGATTCTGAGTCAGAGCTAGGAGTAACCCCTGTGCATTGCCAGATGTGATCCAAAAAGGGGAAAAAAGAAAGAAAAGAAACAAATAATTAATGGGAGGACAGGGATCTGGTTTTAGTTACACTAGTGATGTGGGAGAGTGGTATAGCCATATATTGCCATATATTCAAAACACAGACTCAATGACATTGAAAACCTTAGATCTAAGATGCAACCACTGGAAATAGCACAGCGGTAGGGCATTTGCCTTGCACAAGGCCGGCGCAGCCGAGCTGGGTTCGATTCCTCCGCCCCTCTGGGAGAGCCCGGCAAGCTACCAAGAGTATCTCACCCGCGCGGCAGAGCCTGGCAAGCTACCCGTGATGTATTCGATATGCCAAACACAGTAACAAGTCTCATGATGGAGACGTTACTGGGCCCGCTCGAGCAAATCGATGAACAACGGGAGGACCGTGACCGTGACCTATAAAGTTGACAGGCAGGGCATGGGATGGGGGACTGCGGGAGTGAACTATGGGAACATTAATGGAGGAAAGCGGCATCGGTGATGAGATTGGTGTTGAAATATTATATGCCTAAAACTCAACTATCAATAACTTTTTAAATCACAGTTCTTTAATTAAATTTTAAAAATTATTTAAAAATAAAAATAACCTAGTTCTTTCAGATCATATGGTTTATAGGCTTTCCCCCTTTTTTTTCTTAGGGGGGACTGGACTGGAGTGGGTGGGCAAAAACTACTCCCTGAGATTCTCAGCTGTCATGTCTGTGGGTAATGTTGGGAGACACTAGGGTTTCACAGCATGGTACCTGGGGACCCAGGAGGTTCTAGGAAGCAGACTCAAACATGTGCTTTTGTTTGAGTTATCTGTTTGGCCTCAACTTGTATTATTTTTTTTAATGACACTTCGCTTCATACAACAGCTGTAGGTGAGTTTATTTTATATCCATCAAAGCTGCAGCCCTGAAGATAGGTTTAAGGGAAATCATTCAATGACCTTTTTGAATGTGCTGAACTTTGGTATATCTAGATCATAGGGAACTTCAACAACCCCTTCCAGCTCCATCTGATGCGCACGTCAAACAAGCTTGCTTTAGGCTGCCTGGTTGAAAAGAAGGCTTCCCTGCTCGTCTTTTTCCTCAGACAGGTACCATCCACCGGGCAGCCATGAGCCTGTCAGAGCTGAAGAGCGGTGGGTGGTTGGGAGATCAAGCAGCAGACATAGCTCACTGCCCCTGCACAGGCTGATGCGAGTCAGTGACAAAATAAGCAAAAAGTATTAACATCTAATATTCATTATCGTGAAATGAGTAACAAGTGTGTTCGGGACAATACAGAAATCGGGCAGGGAGTTGAGTCGTGGCAGGAACATTTTTCTTGAAAACTAACTGCTAAGGATAAAGCTATGATACTAGAGGTCAGAGGGACCAAACTGGTGAAGATAATTCCTCAGTTGTCAAGTCTATCTTACAAGGTGATTTTTTTCTAAAACCTGCTTGGTTTATGTCCTGGTGGTGATGACTCAGAGGGGTAAAAGGCAGATGGTTCTCAACCACATCTTCATGGGGAGTTCCCAGCAAGATGAAAATCTGAAACTTGAGGCAGCTTAAGCTGCCTTGTGATTTAACATCTCTTCTTTTGCTTTTTTATTTGTTCTTACTGAGGAATAGTTTCCATTAATTGGTAGACACAACTCATTAATATTAAGTGTGATGAATGTGGATAAATGCATAGACCAGTGTGCAAACAAGATGAAAAATATTGAAGTCAACTTAGAAAGTTCTTAGGCTGAACAGACAGAACAATGGGTAATGTGCTTATAGTAGAGCCCCAGTGCCATGAATGATCCCTTGAGCATCACCAGGCATGGCTCTTGAGTACAGAGTCAGGAGAATGCTGCTGCTAGGACCAAAAGCAAAAACAAGCAAAACTAACAAAAAACTTAGAAAGCTCTTTTCTCCAGGATAATCCCACCAGCTACTTCCTCAAGTACCACTATTCTGATTTCTATCACGTTAGTTTTGTTTTGATTGCTCTTGAATGTTCTATGACTGGAGTAATAAAGAATTTACTTTTGCTCTCTCACCTCTTTTAATCATGTTTTTGAGATTTTTTACTTATTTTCATAATTATACATTATTTATATTTCATTTGTTTAAATTCTTAATTTAGAATAAAAATAATTTTTATTATCCAAACCTTCATATAGTGACTTATTTTTAAATTAGACCAATAGGCTCGACATATTGGTAGTTTCTTTGTATGGGGACACTCCCAGTGTTGCCTGAACAGGAAATACTCTGAGACCACCAGGGTTCCCTCCCCTGGGTGGTGCTGGGGTGGGTACATGTGCTATCAAGGATCCAATGCAGCACCTCACATTCAAGGCTTGTGTTCCAAACTTAGCCATATTCCCAGTCTCAACTGGGTTTTGGTGGTTTTCCTCTATTCTAAATATTAGTTATTTGTAGAACATAAAGTTTGCAAATATTTCACCTATTTTATTGCTCCTATTTTCATCATTAACCATGACTTTGACAAAACAATAGTTTTTATTTTGATGAGGTACTATTTGATTAATTTTTCCTTTTGTGAATTTTTCTTACTGTGTCAAGTCTAAGAATTTTTTACTTAGCTCTAGCCCTAACTGTAGTATTATGTCCTGGCCCAAAAATTTATCTTTTTGCTTATGGATCTCCAATTGCTTCCCCAACATTTGTTGAAAAAGGGTATTGTTCCTCCATTAAGGTGTTTTTGTCCCTGGTCAGAAAAACTAGGTCAACAAAATTGTGTGAGCCTATTTCTAGATTTTCTGTTAAGCTGGTAGACATAGTTAATTACCTCTCTCACCCTGCCTTTGCTTTTCTAAATAAACAGTAGAATCAGCTTGTCTGTCATTAATTAGCTAATTTTTCATTAATAAATTTGATAAAATTTTTCTAAAAACTGCACCAGACATTGAAGGAATCGCAATATTTATTGTTGAGTTTTCTAATTTAGAAATGCATAATCCCTCAGTATATTTGGGTCTTTTTTCTTTCTTTTATCAGTTTTCAGCATACAAAGATTTTATCACATGCATATTTAAATATTTTAAATGGAGGGTAGGCTACATTAGGCAATGTTCAGATGGTAAGTCTGCTCTGTGCTCAGGCATCACTCCTGAAACTAAACTGGGGTTGCCCACATCCAAGACAAGTGCCTTAACTCCTGCACTATCTTTCTGACCTCAAGGATTTTTATTTTCAAGTAAATACATTGCATTTTATTTTAAATTTAGCTTTATATATCACTTTTATGTTATAGTACATAAAAGATAGTAAATTCAATATGTTATCGTATATAAAAATGAGAACATTTTTGGCTTAAGGTCATAGATTCTTTCTTCCATAACCTTATTAACTCACTTACTAGTTCGGGGTGGGGGGAGGAGAAATTGGATGACTTTCTCAATATTCTCTACATAATCAGACATCATCTGCAAGCGCAATTAATTTCATTTATTCCTTTTCAAATATGTGCTTCTATTTTATTTTCCCAACTTTTTGAAATGGCTCAAAATTTTAGTAGTGTGTCATATGTCAGCGGGCTAGAGCGATAGCACAATGTGTAGGGCGTTTGCCTAGCAAGCGGCCAACATGGCCCACCCGAGTTCCATTCCTCTGCCCCTCTTGGAGAGCCTGGCAAGCTACCAAGAGTATCTTGCCCGCACGGCAAAGTCTGGTGAACTACCCATGATGTATTCGATATGCCAAACACAATAACAATTGTCACAATGGAGACGTTACTGGGCCCACTGGAGCAAATCAATGAACAACAGGAGGACAGTGACAGTGACATATGTCAGTATTGAGAATAGATATCTCTTGCTTGGGGTCTTAGACGAAAAAAACACTCAGTCCCACACAAGTAATATGCCAATGGATTGTTGTAGATTCTCCTTGTCAAAGTACAATAGTTCCCTAACTTAATGAAGGTTTTTACCACAAATGGGTATTGGATTTTGTCAAATGCTTTTGTGTCCCAGCTCACAAGACTATGTGATTTTTTCTTCATTTGCATCAAATCTATTAGTATGATGGTTTATATTAATTGAATTTGCAATGAAGAGCCAATCTTGCATACCTAGAATACAGTCATTTGGTCATGGTATATAATTCTCTTAAATTATCTTTAGATATAATTTTCTAGTATCTTTCTGAGGAATATTTTAATTTAAATTTATTAGAGTTTGGTTTATAGTTTATTTTTGTACTGTTTTTGTCTGGATTTGTTCGAGAGTAATAAAACTGATAACAATGAGCTGAAACATACTACTTTACTTATTATTATATTTTATAAAAAATAGTGTGTAAAATTGTTTTTTGATTACCCTTTAAGTGTTTTTACAACTCTCTAGCTAAAAATACAAATACAAAGATTTCTTTTTACATAAAACTTTACATTATAGATTAAATTTCTTTCATGATTTTGAAGTCATTCAAATCCTTTATTTCACTTCTGTTGAATTTTGATTAGGTTTTGAGAAATTGATCAATTTATTTTGAAGTGTCAAATTTATGGGTATTAAGTTGCTTCACTTAATTTTTAATTCACATATTGTTTTAATGAAGCAGAACTTGAGTGACATATCATTCAAATATTGCCTTGCCATCATGTCTGAAATTTTTATTTAAAAATCAACTCCAAAAACAGTCTTTCATAAGCTGTAAACGGGGTCAGCTTGTCTGTGAGGTCTGGGCCACATCTGACAGTACTCAAAGGCTATTCATGTGCTCAGGAGTGATTTCAGAGAATGCTTGGGGGACCAAATGTGGTGTTGTGACCAAAACTGGGATTGCCCATATCCAAATAGAGCACCTACTCTATTTCTTCTCATCGACTCCAAATTGGGAAGAGGAGTCACTGTGACAGGATCATCCTATAAGTACCACTGGTCCAGTTACTATGGGCAGGGAGCCCCTGGTCACAGACACTTCATAGACGGGTTATGACTAGATCCTTCTTGCCAATTCCTTGTAGAAACCACGAATCTGCAAGGAGGGTGGTCTGCAGCCCTGCAGAGCAAAGTACTTCTGGGCCACTCTTAACTGTAGTTTAGGTACCATGGTGATTAACAGTGTTAATTGTCTTGGGGTTTTTTTGTGTGTGTTTTGTTTTGGAGCCATTCCCAGCAGTGCTCAGGAATCACTCCTACTGGAGACTATATTGGTGCCAAGGACTGAAGCCAGGTCAGTCACATGCAAGTCAAGCACTCTACTCACTGTACTATCACTCTGACTCCAACCATAATGGTTTTGATGAACAAATTCTTATTCCTTCACCACCATCAAAGTAACCAAGACCCTCTACCACTGCTCTATGTCTCCTTTAGACTGTCCTTTCTTTGAATCTTACTACCTGCATTGTTTGTTAATCTCAGTTTTGCAATTAAAGACCAAGATTAATTTGATAATGTCTAGAATAGCATTTTTCAACTTTGTGCCATGAGGTGCCTCAGCGGCCCTCAGGATATTCCAAAGGGACCACAGGTGAAGATTATATAAATGGAGAGCTGCACATGAAATAGGCCAAATAGTAGGCTAGGGAGCCCACAGGAATAAAATATGAAAAGAGGGAGTCACAGTGGAGAAAAGGTTGAGAGACATCTGTGTATAACAAGGACCATTCAAGAAAATCATGAAAAAATGCATCTGCAAATATGATAAGACAAGAGAGTTTGAGCTTAGACACTAAGCTTTAAATGGTTATAGAAAGGTTAACCTTTAATGAACAAAGATCCCTTTAAAATTAATAATATGACTATTCAAAATTAGTAATTTAACAATAACCACATGCACACATATGTGCACATACACAAAACACAGAAGACCACAGGGAATAAACAGGAAAGGATGTCTCCCCAGAGCAAAAGTCCTGGCATGCAAATCAAAACAACAAAGTGAGTTTATTTTCCCCTCAATTACTGAATAGGCAAAAGTTCAAAAGCTTGATAAAACCACTCGAAAAACAGGCATTGCCTTACCTTTTTTTACACATATTTATAATTTTATTAATACTATAATTATTCTTTTTTTAAATCTCAGAAAAAGTTTATTTTTTTAGTGAAACACCATGAGGTACAGTTATAGACTTACAAACTTTTGTGCTTGGGTTTCAGTTATACAATGATCAAGTA
>JAOXYA010000018.1:68386681-68399074 GCA_028565675.1 Sorex palustris
TATAATCTTAATTGAAAAGCTCTACTGTACTGTATAATTGAAACCCAAGCACAAAAATTTATAAGTCTACAACTGTACCTCATAGTGTTTCACTAATTAAAAAAAAAAAGCTCTACTGTATGTGACAAATCACCTTAAGATTTTGGTTGTTTTTAATTGAAGGTGTTTTTTTTGTTTTCCTTTTGTGCTATTGGGAATCATACCCATGGCATCGGATATGTAAAGCACGTGCTCTACCACAAAGATACATTGGTGTATTACTGGCACAAGGTTTTAACTTTTCAAATGTGTACTAATATTTACTCAAATATTCATCTTAAATATTCAGATTTGGCATTTGGTTGCTTCAATGAAATATTCTTAATGCATCCTTATGTTGTTTAGGAAGTGTTCTTTTTCATATTGCTGGAAATTATAAATCTTACTTTTTAATTTAAAGATATACATGAATGACAGTTTTCCTACATTTTCAAAAACAGGTTCTAAGGTTTAGCGGTGCTTCCTTTTTAATAATGAAACATAATAGTTCATTTAATTTCTATAATCACTGGCCTTAACCTTTGATACTCTTCTTTTTTTTTTCTTCACTAGTATGAAGATTTCTTAGATGCTCGCTTCAAAACCTTGAAGAAGGATTCCTTGAATTCATCTCATCCACTGTCATCACCTGTTGGCTCTTCAGAACAGATTGAAGAAATGTTTGATTCTCTTTCCTATTTTAAGGTACTGCTAATGCATGAAAGAACTCAGAGTGGATTTTAAATAAATTTCGTATGTGAGCAGGCTGCATGATTGAGTTTATTTTAAAGATTAAATTACTATTTTCAGGTTCTTTGTTATATTTTAAGATGGTTGCTTCTATGACTCTTGATCTTAATTTCTTTGTCTTTCATTTAAAATTCTTCTGGTATTCTGAACAGTTAACCAAATTTTATTTTAATGCGTTTTTAAATTTTTGTTCATTCACTAGATATGTTGGCAGACTATATCAGGGGTTATAGTCTAAAGAAGCACTTAACTGGTTATTCAGAATTGAGTCATGTTTTAAAATCAGAATTGCCAAAATAAGTAAGCAGAAAGAAATTTTAAGACCTGGTGTTCAGGAACCAGAGCGATAGTACAGCAGGCATTGGCACTTGCCTTGCACACAGTTACTTTAGGTTCAGTCTCTGGCATCACACATGTTCTCCCAAGCTTGCCAGGAGCAACCCCTGAGTACAGAGCCACGAGTAAGTCCTGAGCACCCCCAGGTGTGGCTCAAAAACAGACAAGACTTGGGGCTTAGATTAATTGGAGATTAGGAACATGGACTCCAGGTCTGGGGTAAGGCAAAGCCAGAGAACTCGATTGTGGATTAGGAACCCCGAGGGTTAGGGAGTGGAAGAGTGGGATGTCAGTGATTCTTCCATTTGTGTTGAGAGGGAGGTATGAGTATCACTGTGTGTTTGTCTTCTTCCTCTGGCCATTTGATGAACTGAGTTGTAGTTGACTTTCTGTGCTGCACCAGGAGAAAAATATATGAACCATGTGAGACATAGTCATCATCAGCCAGGAACAGGGCGGTCAGGTGGCCAGGGCGGGTGAAGCACCAGGAGGTTTGCATCATGTACTAAGTTATGTGCTTTTGCTCGAGATGGTGAGAGTTTCTTTGGGAGAGAGTGGGGATTGAAGTGAATTAAGTAACAATATTTGAAGTGAAGAATAATGAGCATAGTAGAGAAAGGCAAGAATGGGTCAGTGATGGCCAGGGACACACACATTTGTATGCAGGAGACCTTGAATTTGAGACACAATACCAAAAAAAAAAAGGTGCGGGGGGAGTTGGGGAGGGGGGTGAGCCAGTGAGGTCTGCAAAGAAAAAAAATTCAGGAATATAGATAAAGGAATATTTTCCTTCTCCTGCTTAGGGAGTGGCAATTATCACACTGTATTAAGAAAAATGTGCAGGATAATTTGCCAGAGTTGTCTGTAAGAAGGAAGTACCAATATGGGAAATGTATATTTCAGACATATTTTTATTTAGTTTTCTTTTTTTTTTTTTGTCTTTGAATTCTAATGCAGATTTTCTTGTGAGAATCCATTCATTTTGGCAAATCTTTACAAATACCAATGTGCATCTGACATTATTCTAAGCGCTGGGGTAGACATATTCCTTTGATGGTAGAGCTTCTAGTTCATGGACTGTAGATAGAGCCACAGTGCATGAATGAATGAATGAGTGAATGGGTGTGGTGTTCATGGGTGAATAAAGCATGGTGGGGAAAAGCAGCAGAAGAAATGTTTTATGTGAGATGATAGAGGAAGACCATGGATATTCAAATACTGTTTGGGAGAGATGGAGTAAAGATGGGGTCTGTATGCAGAAGAGATGAAATAAATCTGAAATTGGCTCTTCCCAGAAGGACGTGGACTAACCCTAGGCTGCTGCCTGGGAATGTGCATTCTTAGAGTTCCCGCCATTCCCTGTTAGTGATTGCTTTCTCTGCCTGCACTGATTGCTCAGACAGTGTGATTGATGTTAACCCTCTATTTTCCTTATGAGAGTCTGAAGGTTTAGTATGTGCTCAGTAGAAGATACCTTTACCCCCAGTAACAATCCTAAATGCGCAGTTTTAATGGACTCACTGGTTAAACATTTTATTGGCACAACTTTGTACAGTGGGATTAACTGCATCTAGGCACCCTGAGAAGAGGACTCTTGGCGATACCTAATTATCTCATGCATCTTTTCCCTTGGCTGATTTTGTTGTACAATCTTTCACCATCATAAGGCACTGTGATAGGGAGTCTTCCTCATACATCCTTAAACCTGGGTGCTGTCTTGGGAACCCTCACACAGCTTTCAATAAGAGATTCATGTGTTCCAACACCAGAAAGGAGTTGAATATCTGGAGTATAATAGGGAATGTGGTATAGACAGTGAGAGGGATTCATTGCTAGGTTGAAAAGAATATGAGATGACCTGATGTTCCCGGCAGTGACCTGAAAATCTGCTAGTCTGTGCGGGTACCGCAGTGTGACTTGTTTTTGGATTTATTTCTCAGCTTCCTCCAGCACATGAGTCAAGGTGACAATTGAGACTTCAGTGAATAAGAGAAAAGAGTTATGGAAACATTTACTCATAATTCTTCAGCTCCTTTAAAGTATCTGCTTGTTGTGGGATGCTGGGCATCATAGGGAGCACTTGTACTGTCCTCTGAGTGAAATCGCCAAAGCTTGAATGAACCTGTGTGGGAACAGCCCAAGCCTGGTGGAGCAGTCTTGGCAGCAGAGGCTGAAGGGGAGCACACAGATGGGTTGGAGATGAAGAGCTGCCCTTGCCCAACCGACTGCAAGTGTAAAGGGCTTTTCTAGGTCTCAGGTGTAACCCTGGGAGTCCAGGGAGGGTCGCTCAGTCTAGCTTCCTGGCATCATGGCCCTGTGTGCGTTTGCAACACTGGGATGGGTGGCCAGAAGTCCATCGGAGGGTAATGGTGGGCCTGGGCAGCGGGCAGGCACTGCTGATGGCCTTTTCCACCACTGACCACTGCAACTGGGTTTCTGTCACCACAGATCAAGACAAGTTACTGTGGCTGAGCTGCCCAAGACAGATTGACCTGCAGGGCTTTCTCCAGCCCAGTCCGTGTCTGTGTGTGGCGGGCGAGCTGCAGTCTGTGTCCCTGAAACCTGGGGCCTCTGAGCGGGGAGCCAGCTGCCCTTCCCCTTGCCTGCTCACTCTCTCCAGCTCCCTGAGAGCCGGGTCTCCCCATAAAGCCACCTGGGCCTGCAGACGGGCTGCTGTATGCGGGGGGCCTCCAAGCCCTGGCCATAGCCAGGCCCTCTCAGACTCTGGGCAGCCTCTCCCGGGCACACATGACCACACACCTCTCAGACTTGGCCCAGAGACACCCCTGAGTGCTGCTTCATCCAGACCCTGTGCCCCGCCCCCCTCCCCAGGCAGGTGTGGGACTGCACATGTGATGAAAGATGGCAGTGTGGAGACTTGTTCAGTTCATGGCGGGATGGTCCCTGGGGGAGATGCAGAGTTCCAGCTGTGTGGGCTGCCTCAGAAAAACTCCAGAGCTGTGGGCCTAGTGATGCCTGCTGGAATAGGACAATGATGGGAGAGGCCAGGATGGGATGCGAGGACATCTGGGAAATCCAGGCAGAAACCTTAGTACCCAAACAATACCGGGGTGGAATAGAAAATTAGAATGGGCTTCAAAGTGGAATGGAAGAAGTTGGAAAAAAATCGGTGACCATGAAGGTAGAATAGTGGAAATCCAGTTATATATGCAAAAAGACGTGGAAATAATGAAGCTAACGTGAAGTGATGTGGGGATGGCAAGGAGAGAAAGCAAGTTCACGTGACAGCAGTTAAGAGGAGAGAGAGACAGGGCAGAAATCTTACTCGCAGAATAGCCAGGAGCTTTGCCAAGCTGGGTAGTGGCAGTGGCTTCGTTGCCACTGGTTTTTGTTTTTTGTTTTATTGAATCACTGTGAGATAGACCCTTACAAAGCTGTTCATGACCAGGGTTCAGTCATACAGTGTTCCAGCACCCGTCCCTCCACCAGTGTCCTTTTCCTAGCACCAGTGTCCCCAGGTTCTCTCCCCATCACCCCTAATCACTATCCTGGCCTGCTTCTGTGGCAGGATGGCCTCTCTCTCTCTCTCTCTCTCTCTCTCTCTCTCTCTCTCTAAAGTATTTTTGATAATTCCTTTCATCATTTAGTTGTAACAAGCAATATAAAATAAATCATTGTTTGCCTACTGAGGGGACAGTCTCGGGGGGGGGGAGGTTGAGACAATGTTGGGGGGAGGGGAAGATCACTCAGATGGTTAGGATTGGTGTTGTAACATTGAAAGCCTGTACCAGCTGTATTATGAACAACTTTGTAAACCATGGTGTTTAAATAAATATTTAAAATAAAAATCAAGTACTCTTGGAGAAAAGAAAAGAGAAAGAAACAGTACTTGAAAGGAATTCATCACCACCAAACCAGTCCTGCAAGAAATGCTTAAAGTAGTTCTGTAAAAGGTGAAAAATTCCTACTCGAAGTGCTAAGATAGGTAAAAACTTCAAAGAAGGAGAGGAGGAGATTAATGATGAGGACTCTTTATTTTGGGGGTTACTGATTCTTTCCTGCTCGTCTCTGTTCTGTTAAAGTTAGAATTTTCAATTCCAGATTTTACATTGTTTTTCAATTAGCATAGCAGGTAGGGTGTTTGCCTTGCATGCGGTCAACCTGGGTTTGATTCCTCCATCCCTCTCGGAGACCCTGGCAAGCTACTGAGAGTATCTTGCCCACACAGCAAAGACTGGCAAGCTACCCATGACGTATTTCATATGCCAAAAACAGTAACAACAAGTGTCATAAGGGAGATGTTACTGGTGCCCGCTCGAGAAAATCGATGAACAATGAAAGGACAGTGCTGCAGTGCAGCACTTTCAGTTCTAAAGTTTATATCTGGACCTGGGATCTGGCTCAGTTGGTTGAGTCACATGTAATAGTACATGTAAGTCTTTGGGTTTGCCCACCACACACACACACACTGTCCTGAATGCAGTTTTATTGACACAAATGGCAGTGCTAGCGTCAGCGTATTCAAGGTAGGACAGTGACTTGGACTTTGCTTTTTTTAAAATAAAATTCTGTTTTCCTTTTTTTAATAAGGCATTTCATAATATTTGATTACATTTGATAGTCAGACACCAATTCCACCACCATTATACCTTCCCTTTCCCATATTTGGGATGTTTTCATCCCAAGCTCTCATCCCTGCCCCAAGGCACAACTGAAATAATATATTTTGTATTGTTTGTTATGAAAGACTGCTACAAAAAAGCATCCGTAGAGAAAACAGTGTGAAGATTGTTCTATTTTGGCAGGGGCCATTAAAACCTTCTTTAGGATATCACTAACATGTTGTTAAAGGTTGAGTGATGTGAACTTTCGTATCTATATCTGAAAATATATATGTGCATATATATATGTATATATTTATATATGTGTGTATTTTCCTCTGTGATTGATTGCCTCCTATTTGAACCCCATCAAATGTGGTGTGATACTCTTGGAGAATGGGTAGGGAGTATCTTATGCAGCTGCACTGTCCAGGAATAGGTTCACTTGTGCGTGAGGTTCGGCCCAAGCGTGTGGGGAGCAGCCTTGAGTGTGGCAGCAGTTGGGTTCTGGAGGTTTTTGGCTGCTGAGGCTGGTTCCCTTGGGTCAGGGAAGGCTCTCACCCGCCCCCCTCTGGGTCACTCCAAGTAAAACAACCTGGCATGGAGTCTGGTGGCATGGCTATGGCCAGTGTCATGTTGCTCCCTTCCGGGAGAGAAAGCTGTGCAATGTGGGTGGTGGCTGATGACGAGATTATCTGGCGCCAGCAGGAGGTTGTTTGTGGGCATGACGGCTGGGTCTCCAGAGACTGGACTTCACTTGTTAATGTGATTATTGAAGGGAAGAAAGCTGGTGGTGCTGGAGAGAAGAGGAGCTGTTGGGTACAAAAAGGAGACTCGAGAAGTGAAATAATATTAATAGATATTAAATTTTTACATGTATCTCATTGTTTTGGTGACTTAGCATTGCTCCATTTTTATTGGAAGTGAAATTCAAAATTATTTTTTGTCCCCACTATAGTCTAGGCATGGTTTTGATCTTCACAGTAGAGCCTTTTGCTGTTTTCCCACTCATACAATTAAGAAGAAGAACAAAGTACATACCTAGAGCAGTTACAGGGCGTAAGGTAAATTGAAGATGAAGAGCTGGGATGTCTGTGTGGAATCAGGGGAGGCCTCACAGAGGAGGTGGCTTCAGGGTTAGAGGTGACATGTGTATCTGTGAGTACAGCACTCGTGATTCTGAGCTGGTGACATCTACTTGCTGCCCACACATTTACCGATTCCAAATGTGTCTGAAGGGTCCCTGAAGGATGGATAGGACTTCAGCAACACAGCACACTAAGCAGGAAGGAAGAGCGGTGCTGCTAAATTTGTCGTTTCCTGCATAGAATTCATGGGTTGGATCAGTACTGCCACTGAAAATTGAACAGGTTTTTCTACTAAGTCTATTTGTAAACACTAAACTTTTGAACACTAATTCTGAGACAGTGGTAGACCAAACAAAATTTGGGCTCTTCAGAATTCATGCACTTGAAAAATCTGCTCAGTTAATTTCTTTTCACATCACTTAAAATAATTTTGAGTTATGCCCACATTTGGTTCTATGAGACATACCAGTAGTGTTTCATAACCAGGCTGTATATACTAATGTATACTTCAGAATATACAAATATTACATTTTGTAGAATATGCAGATGTTGTGTTTTGAATTTTAGGTTCTTTATTCTATGGCTACAGTTTTCTCTCATTTTCCTCTTTCTCATCTTTTTTTCCCTTAATAGGGAGCTTCTCTTTTGTTGATGCTGAAAACTTACATGAGTGAAGATATATTTCAACATACGATTATTCTTTACCTGCATAATCATAGCTATGCATCCATTCAGAGTGATGATTTATGGGATAGTTTTAACGAGGTAAGTCATCTGGATATTTTATTTAGCACCTAAATTTTTGAAGAGAGAATTCTCCTATTTATATTTGTTAAAATATGTAAGTAAGCCATGGTAGCAACTACAGTTCATACAGTATAAAGTTAAAATAAAATTTTAAAAAAAAGGGGGAACACCGGTCTTGGAGAACATTGTCTATGACCTTGGATGACTTTTGATTCTATCCCTTCATCTCGCTTCCTACTCCATTGTAAAGTTGTCCTTTCTGAATTCGTCTCCCAGTGAATTTGGCTTGCTTGTTTTGTATATCTCTCTTGTCCTTTTCTTATGCTTTCATAGGGTTTCCACCTCTATCTCATGATTTTATTTCTTCTGGACTCTGCCCCCTCCAGTTCTGCCCATAGTGACCATGTTCCTTTAGTGTAGATGCCCTGTCACAAGCTGACATCTCTGGCTTCAAACCACCCTGAGTCACACTTTACAGTACAGATTGTGGTGGTCCTACAAGTGTTCTGATGAACAAGGTGATTTGTAGCAGTGTATAAAGTCAGAATGGTGAATGAATGCCGGCTACATAAACTTCTGGATCGTTTGGGTTTGCTACCCTATACTTGACCAGTGATTCTTAGTGTTTCGAGAGATCACAGATATATTGGAAGTTTGATGAAAATTCTGCACACGTCTGGGGGAGTAGGGGGACACACATACACACCACAGAGCACATGCAGAGACCAAGAATTGTGGGCCCTGGCATTCAGAACCTCTTCTCTGAGTCTCTCGTGCATGCTTTCTGCTTCTCAGTCTCTGAAATCTGCTATTTTCTCACCATTGACTCTTTGCCTAGAAGACACACTTCCCCCCCCCCCCCACCAGCCCCCAACCCCATGACTTTAATTTGAGAGAAGAAACAGCTCAGTCACCATTGGCAAGTAATTTCCAAATCACTGTTATTCCTCTTACAGTGGCAGTTTAGTTGAAAGCCATGCTATTTGCTTTATACTCTCTGTAGTTTCTCCTGACATTTAGAGTAATTTCTGCCTTCCTCACTGACTTCGGCTTTTTCATCAGTGTTTTCATATCCTAGCCTAGTCCCTAACATCATAGTCGGGGGTTTTAGCATCCCCTTACACATGGAGTAGCCTTTGGTTTTATTGTCTTTCAAAGATCCAGAACCACCTCGCTTTGCTTTGTTTCCTAAGCTGTTGTCCAGAAATCACTAGGCAATAGCTGTGAAACATGTAAGAGCAACATCACCACAGATATGTGAGGTGCACCATTCTTTATTATTCTTAAGTAAGTGCTCATTGAGCAATTGCATTTAGACCTGGCATGCACTGGCACAGTACAGCGAGATATTACCAAGTGCAGAGGCTTGGGGGATTTTTTGTTTTGTTTTGGGGCCACGCCAGTGTTGTTCAAGGGTAATTCCAGGCTCTGGACTAAGGAATTACTCCCGGCTGTGCTTGGGGGACCATATGGGATGCTGAGGATAGAACCCAGGTTGCTCATGTGCAAGGCAAACACCCTCCCACTGAACTGCCTCTCCAGTCCTGCAAGTGCAACTCCTTTAACACTCTATCATTTCACTTGTTTGTTCCTCGAATCCATGTGTGATCCACAAACATAATTGAATCTTGAATTTAGGTCACCCTCCTTTGTAGAGATGGTGGTTGTGTCTTGTTTTTTTTTTTAATTTTGTATTAGTGAATCACCGTGAGATACAGTTACAGACTTCCAAACTTTCGTGCTTATGTTCCAGTCATACAATGCTCGAGTACCCATCCCTCCAGCAGTGCCCATTCTCCACCACCAATGATCCCAGTATCCCTCCCACTCCCTCATCTCACCCCCCACCTCTGTGGCAGGGCATTCCCTTTTTTTCTCTCTCCTTTTGGGTGTTGTGGTTTGCAGTAGAGGTATTGAGTAGCCATCGTGTTCGATCTATGGTCTACTTTCAGCATGCATCTCCCATCCCAAGCGGGTCCTCCAGGTGGTTGTGTCTTAATCATTGGCTCCAGACATCTTAGAGACAGTGGGCAGTTGAGAGCCTTTGACTAGCTTCACTGGAATCTAGATTTTGTAGACAAGTTCCTGTGTTTTCTGGAAAAGAGGGTTTGTGATCATCCGGAAGTTCAGCATTGTTCTCTTACTAGACTTAATTCATTCCAGTCTTCCTGTTGTGTTTTTTGCTTAAATTGCACAACACCTTGACCTCCTCATATTGTTAGTTCTTTGATGAAAGAACTGGAGCATTTGAAGTTCAGTACCTGAAAGCAGAGGTCCTAGGTAACAGAGAGAAACTCCTGCTGACCCACAGGGATGAGTTGCAGTACCTGTTTCTAGACTGTTAATGGTCAGGGAATGTGTAAAAGAATTGCCACAACTTCCTCTAGGCATGAATAAAGACTTCCTCCTGAGCGTCATTCTCTGGTTATCACTTTGATCTGTTCCAGGTTACTTGGTTTTAAACAGTTGCTCATTCGCCTGGTTTGAAAAATGAAAATTCAGCTCAGTTTTGTGCTCCTTTATTTTTATTATTAGCAATAAATGTAGCTTCCATCACATGTAGTAGGGAAAGATAGAAGGGTACAGACAAAGCAATCATACATGAATGTTTTTTAAGATGTTGTTTCTCTTTAAGCAAAATAATAATTTTTTTCTAGATTACCAACAAAACACTAGATGTAAAGAAGATGATGAAAACATGGACTCTGCAGAAGGGCTTTCCTTTAGTGACTGTTCAAAGAAAAGGGAAGGAACTCCATGTCCAACAAGAAAGGTTCTTTTTAAATATGAAACCTGACACTCAACCTTCAGATGCAAGGTACATGTCCTCTTCCTTCCCCTGCTCTCTCTCTTGCATCCTCAGATTAAAATGTCTAAGTGGTTTAAGGCAGCGGTTCTGTGAAACCTAATAAGATTATCTCTTTCTGAGAACAGCTTGAAACTATTCACCTCCCTACCCCCGCAGGCAGCAGGTTATGATGAAAATGCTGGAAGGAATACTAATTTTCCAATACATTCTCTTTTTTACAGTTATCTGTGGCATATTCCACTCTCCTATGTCACTGGGGGAAGAAATTATTCAGATTATCGATTGGTGTCATTACTGGACAAGAAATCAGGTTTGACTATAATTTTTCTCTATTAAGAAATTGGAAACATGTGTCCAGGCAGCAGAGGGAGGTTGTGATTGCCACTACGCGGTGCCTGGCTTTAGGTGTCCCTTCCACGCGGCGTGGCTGACATGATTTTCTGCAGCCCCTGCACAGTTCGAGTCTCAGGCCTGTTAAAGTATCAAAAGTTGCTTTGAGTGTGCCCGAGTGTCCCTCGAGGAAAGAGCCCTGCTGCATTTGGGAACCCTTGGTGCGCACTGTTTCCTCAGAATAAGGGGCTGTGGGAGTTGTGTGATTCTTAAATCACGCTCTGCTGCCTGCTTTCTAGGGGAGTAGACTTGTACAACTATATTTTAACAAGCACCCTGGATGGCTCTTAGGCAAGTTGATTCATGGCCTAGATTTATAGTTACTAATTATTACAAAATGTCCCGCAGACATAGCATACATTTTTTTGGTAATGAGAAAATGGGGCCAGAAGTTGTGATAACAAAGAGGGGGATAATAAAATGTAAGGACCATATATGTTGACCACAAGGTTATAAAAAGCAATTGAAACATAGTTTATGGCCATCTGTTCTGTACCATTATGAATACCACACCATGTATCATCTTAATTTACACCCTGGAAGGACCTAAGGCTCTCCATTCAGTAAGAATGTTAGTGATGCTCATATCGATGACAGGGTTCTTCCTTGAATTTAGGTCTGTTGCTCAAGCCTGTGTTTCTGAGAAGGAAGTAGACCTCTGTAGTTAAAGGGACAGACTTTGGAACCCGATAGCCTGGCTCAACTGTGTAATTTGGGGTTATGTAAAATTCTGAGCTTCATTCCCTCAGTTATAAGATGACATGCTGATTCATTTACCTCCTGGGGTTATGGTTGAGAGCAAATATGTTTATTTGTATGAAGCACCTAAAAAAATTCCCAGTATAGTTATGAGCGATGTAATTGTTAGCTATCGATATAAAACAGTCTTTAGACATAATACATGCATATGATGCAGTAACCATTGATAATGCTGATTGAAATACAAGCATTTATTGTAGTTCAGAGTGTTACAGTAACAATTTAATTGTTTGAAACAATAAGAACAGTTGATGATGCCATTATGTCTTTGTAGAGTAATTGGAGGAACCAATAAGTGGTGCATTTGTGATGAAAATAAAACTTTATGCTCTCACTGACCTTTGGAAGAGTATCTGACCTCAGCAAAAAACAGTAATACCATCACCCTATTTGAAAGGGATCTGTAAGGGAATTTAACAGACTCCTCAGTGGAGGGTTTTGGTGGTATTCGAGATAATTGGATGATAAGATGTCTGCTATGGGCACTCCTTTGCTTTTTAGCTTAGGTTTTATGTGCATTTCTTACTTCTTTGAGACCCCATGCCATGATCTCATTCCTGTTTCCCTGCTGTAGCCTCTTTGGCACTGACCGTCTCAGACATGCAGTGTCTAGTCTCTTCTCGGGTTCCAGTAGCTGTTTCTCCTGGAGCAGCACCCTTGTCCCCTGCCCCCATGCCCTGATCTACTTATGTTCTTGCTCTTGGTTCGCCCGTGCTTACTCCACCTTCCTTCACTCACAATAGAGCAAATGTCATCCTCATTTTCTTCTTCTTTGCCTAAATACTGTATCAGTACTTTTTCATCTATGACTATCTTAGCAGGCACATCCTTCCAGGAGAGCCCCCTGGAGCGATAGCACAGCGGTAGGGCATTTGCCTTGCACGCAGCCAACATGGCCGACTCGAGTTCGATTCCTCCGCTCCTCTCGGAGAGC
>JAOXYA010000018.1:68400307-68431578 GCA_028565675.1 Sorex palustris
TTCGATTCCTCCGCCCCTCTCAGAGAGCCCGGCAAGCTACCGAGAGTATCTCACCCGCACGGCAGAGCCTGGCAAGCCACCCGTGACATATTTGATATGCCAAACACAGTAACAACAAAGTCTCCAATGGAGACGTTACTGGGCCCGCTCGAGAAAATCGATAAACAACGGGAGGACAGTGACAGTGACTATCTTAGCCCTATTGAGACCCTCTGAAGGTAGAGATCATGGCTAAGTGAATCACTGTTGTAACACTGGTACTTAGTAGGTCCCCCTCAAATTCATAGGGTGAATTAATGAAGTGAGTCAGCTTCCAAATTCATCGTAAAACACTCTGGGGAAAGATCCTTCAGGATCTTATAAAATGCTTTCTTTGGTTTCTCTTTATTGGAAATAACTTTATTGAAAGGGATATTTGAAATGTACACAATATAAGTGGCTAATCTAAAGTTGGAGTACTTTTCTAAAGTATTGCTTCCTCTACTGTGTTATTCCCCTTATTGCTGCTAATCTTTGAATTCCTGCCAGTTTAAGTTCTGAGAATTCACACTGGAAATGTTCTGTTCTTACGAAGAGTAACTGAGCCCATAGAGGTAAAGATCTTAAGTCCCTACCACTCCACTGAGAATTAGACTTACTTCAGCGGGCATGGGGCAGAGAGGTTGGCAGCAGCCTTATGTCTTTGGTGTAGTGCTGTAATAAAGTATGTTGGTGATTTGTTAAATCTTTATTTTTTTCACATGTCCGAATGCCAGGATTTTCTGGAGTAGTCCATTAGTTCTGTCTGATACAGAGATGTTTTGAGTTAATATCTCTGTCATTTTTTCCCACCTATGTGAATTTTGAATAGTTAATAGTTGTGCATAAGAGGACTCTACCTGTCCAAGCTACATATTAAGGAAATTGACAATCTTTCATTTCCAGTGAAAGAATAACAATAATTCCCTTATTGTTAATATTCTTAAAAAGAGAAAGATTGCCTTCATTTTAATCCCTTCCTTTTCACTCATTTTTTTTCCTCTCATCAATACCTTGCTCAGACATATAGAAAAATTTTACATTAAATATAACTTGAATATATATCCCTATGCTAAAAATATTTTTTTTTTTTTGCTTTTTGGGTCACACCCGGCGATGCTCAGGGGTTACTGCTGGCTCATTTACTCAGAAATTGCTCCCGGCAGTGCTCAGGGGACCATATGGGATGCTGGGAATCGGACCTGTGTCGGTCATGTTGGCTGCGTGCAAGGCAAACGCCCTACTCCCTGTGCTATCACTCCAGCCCCTAAAAATATTTCCTTAAAGGAAAAGGTTTCTTATTGGGTTGAAAGATGGGGAGAGGGGGACAAGAAAGGAAGGGGCATAGCATCAGAATACCTATCATATGCCATTGGCCTTTTCCCCTTGTGAGTAAAATAAGGAAGGAAAAGGTGTTAGAGAAAGGAATGCTGTAGATGAGAGGCATACAGTTAAATTGTACATATCATGCTAGCATCTAAGGCAGAGTTCCCAGGGAATGTTGTAGCTCTATAGTAAAAATATGTTTTTTTTTCCCTGAGCTTTAATGTCCCTTTATGAAAAACAGTAGCTGATTTTTCATAACTCATTGACAAAGGGTTTTTTAAAACCACTATTAGATTACTTCATCTGGGCTCCTGCCATTTAAGATTGGAGTTGCTCACTCTTTCTTACTACTCAATGGACTGTGAAAATCGGACTGTTAATCTGTTAATGATTATAAGAAATTAAAAACAGACTCGAGTAGCCTCTTCATGTTTGAGCTGCAGGATATAGTTTCCTCCCTTGTGTGTGGAGCTTTTGGACTTTTTTTTTTTTTTTGGTGATTTTGGATTACTGTAGCTTTTAGGTCCCACTTTCTGGATCATGAGACTACCTGAGAGAGAGAGTAGTGGGGTGACTCTACATGAAGAAAGAGTCTTACCTCTTTCTCTACCCCCACTATTTAAATACCGCAATTTACAAAGTTGTTCGTGGTGATTTATTACAAGCACTCAGTATTCCAACACCAGTCCCACCACCAGTGTCCCCTTCCCTCCACTACTGTCTCTATTTTTCCCAACCATTCCTCAAGCCTGCCCCCATAGCAGGCCCACAGTAATTTATTTTATAATGCTTGTTACCACTCAGTGGCTAACAAAATAATCAAAATGAGGAGGTTGCCCATACCAACTCCAAGACGGCCTGGAGTTTTCAGACAAAACAAAGCAAAACAACACCCCCCCCCAAAAAAAAACAACCCATTTACCTGAAATTTTTGGCAAATTCAAATCTCTGTGGAGCTCAGTCCTGAGGTGGTGGAGTCTGGCCAGAGGCGTGGCGGCAGCTGCAGGAAGCCTGCCGCCCTCTCCCCAGATGGCTCTGCAGCTCTCCGTCTAGGATAGGTAACCAAGAAGTTTTTGTGGCTACTTGATCTCTTTCGGGGTTTATCTATGAGCATCTGGCACAGGGCCGGTATGAGCTTTTGTGGTGGCAGGAACTGTAGGGGGTGGGTGTGGCTGTTGGGCTTCTGGAAGGTCGGAGGTCGCCCACCCTGGCTCCAGGGGGCCCTGGGTAGCTCTCTCCTTTTCCTGCTGCTGGCTGCATAGCTTCGTCTCTGTCATCCAGGTGACAGTTCCACTGCAAGTTCTCTTCCACTGGGCTCTACTTGCTACCACCTAGTTTTCCATGGGCACTTCGCTCATCAACCAAGATCCTCTTGACTTTGAGTATGTTTTGTTCACCCGGAGGGAGAGTTGCCTTGTTGTTCCTTTTCCCTGTTGCAGGCAGGAAGGAAGGAAGGTCCAGAGCTCTGTAGTCCTTCCAAGGTTCTGTTTTTGACGAGAGCTCTGCGGGACATTGGAGCACACTGATATTTTTGTATTAGCTTATGATGAAGTCTGTTCCATTAGGAATAAGTGTGCTAAAAATGGCTCTGACTTGAACAGCTACTGTTGCTATCACAGAGTAGTTCTTTCAACTCTCTGCTTTAAAAAAGGAAAAAGTAAAGCCCTACTAAAGTTACTGGTTCAGCAATAAGATAGACGTTAATGTAGATTTTTCTTCTCGAAGTAAGACCCCATATGTGGAAGACATATGTTCTACCACTGAGCCACACCCTGACTCAGTATGGAATTTTTTAATGAAGAAAAAAATGGTTATCTGATATGTCATGTTAAGACTCTTCTAAAGCATCTTTTACCATTTCAGTTTTTACTCTTTTGTCTTTTTCATCTTCTCCGATTTCAGTAGAATTGAAGGCATTATAGGAATCTGGTAAGGGGCCTGGGAGTTGGCTGCAAAGACTAGATTCCATGTTTTTCACATTTGGGGACCCCAGCCTTCACCCCTGCACCACTGGGTGTGACCAAAAGAGAATCTGATACATCTTACCAATGTACACCTTTGAGATGGCCAGACCCTAATTCTTTAGGTATTGGGGATTTAAATGTGATTCTGAAGTATGAGTGGAATGAAGTATGAATGGAAAACCTTCACTCCAGAATGAGTGATGACAGTGAAAATTTTTAAAGTCTAAATGTATCCAAATAGAAATTAGTTGCTAAACTTTGGTAGGCCTTTAAATAGAATTTTTGAAGGTTCTTGAGCCTGACGTATGAAAATAATGGGAAGATGGCAGGGAATAAACTAATAAGTAAAAGAAATAATGGTATAAATATAAATGTGAACTAGCAAATCAATGTATAGAAACATTTTGGCAGGAAATATTTGTATCTGTAGTGTAATAGTTAAGATCAGATTATTTTTCTTAACTAATATAATTAATTTTTCTGGTTTTGGGCCATACTTCGTGGTGCTCAGGGCTTACTCCTTGCTCTGTGCTCAGGGATCACTCTTGGAGAGATTGAGAGACATATGGGGTGCTGGGGATCAAGCCTCGATCAACCTCATGCCAGGAAAATGCCCTACCTACCCACTGTGCCATCTCTCCAAATCCAATATTGTTTCTTTCATAAATTTAAAATTTATATTTTTCACTCTGGAAAGGGACGATTGCATCATAGAAATATACAAACCTTATTTGACTTTGAGTTGAAGCCATTTGCTATGATACAGATATGTCATTCTTTTATTCGTTCACTGAGTGTTTGAGCACCTGCTAATAACGTTATTCTTGGGACAGAGAGATTAGCAGTGAACAAAAGTGCAGACTCGTGGAGCTTATAGTCTGATCATCTAGAGGCAAACCTCCAGATGCGTAGAACCATCCCCTGAAGAATAGAGAAAGCCTCTGACCTTGTTTTCTAGTGTATTGCTAAGATCACTTCATCTGGGCCAGAGAGATACTAAGTTGGGAGGAAAGGCGCTTATTGCATGTGGCCAATCTGGGTTCAATCCTGGCACCCTGTGTGGTTCCCCAGGAGTGATCCTTGGGCACAGAGCCAGGAGTGAGCCCTGAGCAGGCATGCCCTCCCACCCCACCAAAAAAAAAAAAACTTTGCTTTCTTGAACCTCTGTGGTCACTGTTCCCATGACCGCGCCACACGCACACTTAGTCATAGAGCTCACGACGTGCTGGGCCACAGTGCCTGTGGGAGTGTAGGCACTGAGTAGAGGGACTCGGGCATTGGTCACCAGCAGCGGTCAGTCTGGCCAGGCCCTCTGGTTTTGCTCATGGCTCTCCTTGGACTCTCACCCCCCAGTCCTAGGGCAGCGGGCGCAACATGGTCACAGCCCCCACAGGACCTGGGAAGCCATGCCGGGGGGCTGACTCTTGGGCTTTGTGCTTCAGGGCGGGAGTTCTGTCCCCGAGCCACCCCCGGGGTCTGGGATTGGTGCCGTCCGGGCTGTTGGTGCCAGTCCTGGTGTCAGGGAGGTTCCAAGTTTGCAGCAGTGCTGATGCTACTGTCGCGTGCTGCAGTCAGGCCCAGCGCCAGATTAGGGACTTTCATCATTCCTGCAGGCTTCAGTCAGCTTTTATGTGGTAGTCTGTTTCAGTCACATGCATTTTAGCTCCTTACTAATTGTGTGTTAGCACTGTCCTCCCGTTGTTCATCGATTTGCTCGAGCGGGCCCAGTAACGTCTCCATTGTGAGACTTGCTGTTACTGTGTTTGGCATATCGAATACGTCACAGGTAGCTTGTCAGGCTTTGATGTGCGGGCGAGATACTCTCAGCAGCTTGCCAAGCTCTCTGAGAGGGGCGGAAGAACCGAACCCAGGTCAGCTGGGCCGGCCTCATGCAAGGCAAATGCCCTACCCGCTCCAGCCCTAATTGTATGTTATTATGATTTTTATATTGTTCATTGTAAATGTTTAAACTGATTTTAAATTTTTATAAATATAGCTATAAAGGATAAGTATCATTTAGATTATAAAATAAGCATTTTCTATAATTGCAAAGCATAATATGCTAATTAATTATATAATGCATAGTAAGTTACACATGACATTCTTATGCATGTCTCAGGAATTTTCTCAGTGCATGGATGTGTTTAGCAAAGTATGCATCCCTTCAGTTATGCAGTTATTTTGTCTCAGCTGTTTCATCTAGTACCTAATGAGGACTTCATTCTTCCCTAAAGTTTATTTTGCTAACTGTGTATCACATGACTTTAGCCATGATTTTGTTTCTTGTCAGGTCATACTCACTGTCCTTTTTCTGATCCTTGTCAATGACTTTGTTCCTGGTTTCCCAGACTTGCCCACATCCTGTGGGCCTCTTCTCTTCGCTCCTGCTAGAGTGGGCAGGCGAGCGCCCCCTTCCCTGTGCAGAAGCCTCCATGCGCGCGCGCACTCCTGGCCCCGAGCTCCAGTCCCTCTTCTCTTGACTCTTGCCGGCTTGTCCCGGAAGTGTCAGTTCTTGTAGGTAATGTCCCAAAGGCAGCGGGGCATTTGTCCTCTGTGCTCCCATCCACAGTGCGTCTGTGGTGATGAGTCGTGTGCCGGTCAGGGGGGCATGGTGCTAGCTGACATGACTGCCTTAGGTCATGCGAATCCTAGCGGCAGGTGGCTTGCGTTTATATCTTGGCCACCACTGGGCAAGTCACTGCTGGTGAGTCAGTGATGGTGAGCTCTGTTGGAAATAGCTGCTCTCAAAAGTAAACATTTAGATGCCAGCAAATGAAAGTATGAAAGTCAATTAATTCCGAAGCAGGGAACATCCCTTTAGTGTTTCATTAACCCTGCTTCCTCCTCTCTCTTCTTTCTGGTCCTGACTAGGCGTCATCAATCTCACAGTGGACGCGGAGTGGATCAAAGTCAATGCCGACATGAGCGGCTACTACATTGTGCACTATGATGAGGCCGGCTGGGACGCGCTGATCAGACAACTGCACGCGGACCCCACTGTTCTGAGTGACCAGGACCGGGCCAGCCTCATCAACAACATCTTTGAGCTGGCTGGGTACGTATGTCCATGTGCTCAGAGCCGGCGCTCGGTCTCTGGGTTCTGGGGGTGGCTCTCAGCCATGCCCTGTGGTGGCCCTGGGGGCCACATGGGCAGGTGGCACACACAGGTCCCTCATATACAGACCCCAAACATGTGCACACTTGGCCTTCGGGCCCACTCCTCCACCCCTAGTTTGGATTCTGTTTTGCTTTTAACCGTTACTAAGGAAAAGAACATTCTAGAAAAACTTCTTTAAAAATTATGCTGTTGCCTGTTAAGTAAGATTCATTTTGGAGCACTGGGAAAAAATATATATAAGACATTTTCCTTGCCATTAGGGGCTCTATAATCTGCTTAGAGATATTGAGTACAAACATACCAAACAGTTAAATAGAAAATCTTAGATTATATTTCAAGACTAGTTCCAACAGTTCAGACACATATTTTGCTAAATAAATTCCCAAAGAGTCCAGGCTTTGTTCTCTTTTGTGGAAGAATCTCTTTCATGTAGCAGTTGTTGGCACCTGAAGTATTGAATATTGAGTATTGGCTCGCTGGTCTTCTCTGAGAGCTGGAGCCCCTGAGAACTGCTTGCCTGGCCACTGCCCTGGCCGTTACACTCCAAGGGCATCAGTGACTTTGTGTGTAGACAGCTCTAAAGAGAAAGATCCCAAGTTTAGACTAGTAATGGGTCCAAGGCACAAAAAAACATTGGAAAGTATTCCTCTGACTGCTCCTGACCTTCCTATTGTGTTCATGTTTTACTAAGTTGTCTTGTATCATCTTTGCCATCATTTGTGATTTCTGTGAAATGGTTCATTTAAGAAACACAGCTATCTCTCCATAGCCAGAGAGTCAGGACAGCAGGGCAGGACACATTGCATTCCCAGCATCCCATGGGATATGCTGAGCCCTGCCAGAGTGATCCCTGAGCACAGAGCTGGGAGTAAGCCCCAAGTACTGTCGGGTGTGGCAACACAACACAGCAAACCAAGGAAATGCCCCCACCATACACATGCACAGTAGTCTTGGGCAAATACCAATGCCGACCAAAAAAAGTTATTTTTCTCCCTCATTCAAATCATCATTAGGCCCCCTCCTCTCACCTGGTAAATATCAGTAAAAATAAACAAAATTAGTATTCCTTATCTTTCTCACTTCAGAGGCTGTAAATCTGTTCCTGAGTCAGTAGCAATGTGTAAGTGACATGGGATAAAAATGGGGCTGTCATTTCTCATACTCCAAAACCGTGTTTGTGACATTGGGTCACACACAGACTCAGAGGCAATAATAGGTAGTCATACTTTATAAATTAAAAACTCCAGGCTTCAGTTCCATTCTTGCAGATACATCATTGGGCTGGCACGTGCCCCTGTCTGCATTTTCCACTTACTCTGTTCTTTCATACTTTAGCCTCGGCAAGGTTCCTCTTGAGAAGGCCTTTGATTTGATTGGTTATCTTGGCAAGGAGAACTGCACTGCGCCCATCGCGGAAGCCCTGTTCCAGACGGGCCTCATCTACGACCTTCTTGAGAAACTGGGACATCAGGACCTCGCCTCCAGACTGGTAGTAAGTGCCCACTGTGCCCCGTCCTTGTTGCCTCGTCCATTAGGCACCACCAAGAGAGACCTCCCTCCTGCCCCTCAACATATAGACTCCTGACACTGATGGCAAACACTGGGTCACGTGAAAGTTAGGATTTCTCTAGTCAAATCATGGCATAGTTTTATGTAAAAAGAATTTTTTAAAAAGCTATATTGCTAAATTAATAATTTTCCCAATGAATTTCCTTGTGGTTATTATAAAAAATTAGTGATGTTGGCATGAATAGTTTTTACTGATCCTGTCATTTGATTGATGATACAGTGATTGTCTAAAGAAGTCTTGGTATTGTGACTGTTATCATTTCCTTTAAAAACCAGTTACCTGATCTGGGCCAATAGTACAGCAGGTAAGGTGCTTGATTTGTGCGACACAACACACTGTGTGTGTGGTCCCCTGAGCTCTTCCAGAAATGATCCCTGAACAGAGCCAGGAGCAAGTCCTGAGCTCAGCCACCTGTAGCCCAAAACCAAGAAAGAAAAAATTTCTTTTGTTAATCGTGTATGTTTGCAAAAATCGTTTCCTATGATGGCTTGCTTTTGTTTTCTCTCTGCCAACGTGGACTCTCAGTGCATGAAATCTGCCTACCACAATCAAAGCTCTCCTGTTGCTTTCTGGAAACTTTGTTTGGTGCACCTTCTGCATTTTGATCTTTGATCCATGTAGAATTGACCGTGTGTAAGGTGTGAGGTGGCTCTAGACATTTCTTTCCAAAAGAGGAACTTCTAGTCGGCCCAGGAGCATGTTTTTGATCATGAGGTTCTGTGATTCCGTTGGATGCCTACACTGCTATATCAGATCTGGACCGGGTGGAGTTGCGCGTCAGTTTCCTGGAGCTGCCCAAGGCCATCAACAGGGTGTCTTGAAACAGCATGGAATTTATCATTCATGGTTCTGGGAGCTTGAAGCCCAAGGCCAGAGTCTTGAAAGGCAGAGTTGGTCCCTGGTGACCCCTGGTCTTCAGCAACTGTCAGCAGACCATGATATTCCTTAACTCTGTCCTTGTATCACCCTTCTCTCTGCTCTTTTTGGCGTGGCCTTTTCCCTAGTTTTCATAGTTGTTGTTTCCGTGTTCTTATAAGGGCATCAGACACTGGCTCGGAGCCTGCTGTAATCCAGTGGGACTCAACGCTGACTTGATGGCGTCTGTGTAAACTCTTTACTCAAACAAGGCTAGGTGCTGAGAGGCTCCGTATCAACCCAGATCAGTCGCAGTGAAGATTGTGGGTGCACGTGCCCACACTCTGCAGGGATGGATGGCATTGGCACCAGGCATCACGGAACAGGAAGCAGAACAGCGGTTCTCAGTTGCAGCCCAGCTAGGTTAGGCTGCCACTGGCAGAATTCCTGGAAACTCCTTCCTGGCTCTGGCTCCCAGGTAGCCCTGTTCTGAGAGCAGGCACAGCTCAGTTCAAGAAATGAGACGTTTTGCGTGTTTTCCTGCTGTTACTGACTCTCAGCTACTTCTGCTGAGTCATCCCGGATGAGGGTTCCAGTGTCCTGGGCAGGGTGGTGATCTTCAGCGACACGCTTCCCAATGGGTCCAGGGACTGGGTGACCAGAGGGCAAGAGTGGGAGGCTATGTGTGTGTCTAAGACCTGGGCCTTTCTGTTGCTGTACATCTCTCTTACTTGGCAGCTTAAAGTTGGCATTCGTCCTCCCAGTGAGGGAGCCTTCCTCTTTAAATCCTCTCTGCCAGCATCAAAACTCTCAAAAGAAGGCTGGAGAGAAGATCAGATGGGGGTTTTGACACTTGCCTTGCAAGTAAGACACACTGCATGCTTTTAAAAAGAGATTTTGTGGGGCAGGAGTGATAGCACAGCAGGTAGAGCGTTTGCCTTGCACACGATCGACCTGGGTTTCGATCGCTGGCATCCCATGTGGTCCCCCAAGCACTACCAGGAGTGCTTCCTGAGTGCAGAGCCAGGAGTAACCGCTGTGCATCGCTGGGTGTGACTCAAAAAAAAAAAAGATTTTGCCTGGGTTCTATCCCTGGCACCGCATAGGATTCATGAGCACAGAGCATCACCAGGACTGACTCGTGAGCACAAAGCATGAGGTCTGTGCTCATGAGTGTGGCTCCCAAGCAACACAGAAATAAGAGCTGGGGTCTGACAGGTGCACGGCCGGCAGAAATTAGGACGCTGCATCTCTGGGTCTGCATCAGCCTCCCAATGATGCATCAGTGGTAAGGACCAGGGCTCTCGGTCACCAGAGCATTGTGCCAGTGATCGTTAGTCTGTTCTATAGGCAACAGCAACAGCAACCACGCTGTGGCTCACATACTGTGCGTGTGCTGTGGTGTTGCCGTCAGTAGGGTCTGAGACAGGTTTGAGTTGTGACAATGTTGGACATTTGTTAGCTAGCACCCCAATCTTACTCCTGTTTCATTACTTACAACTCTGTCTCTTTTTCAGATCAGGGATTGGTGGGGATAAACCCTTGAAAGCTGATAGTTCACTTTTTAGAAACTTGGCTGACTCAAAAAGAGCAACTGCGTGAGCCTATCAGTGTAAAATTAGAGCAGTAAATCAGAATGTAATACATACCATAAACAATAGTATCTTTCTCCATTTCATGCTATAAACCTTTCTTTGTTATTTTGCACAGCCCACTTTGAAGGTTGAGTAACCTATCGATCTGTTTTCTCTCCCACTTCACTGATTTCACTTTATAAAATCAGATTCTGTTGTTCAGCGAGTTTGAATTTTTAAAAAAAAACGGATGTAGAACCATAGAAAATAGGAAGCGCTTCATTTTATTCTAAAAAGGAAAAATAGTTTTAATCACTTGCTATAGTTTATTAATAAGAATAATAGAGCATCACCTACAAAAATAGTGTTTAATAACAGCATAAAATCTCTAAAACCAGAAAATTTCTGTTTCAAACAAAATGATTGAGTCTTCTCATTTGAAATGCGTTTCTGATTAACTGCTTTGGAGATCCCCAGAAGACACTGGTTTGGGGGTCACAGGTGCACTTGTCCCTGGGGACTTTGATAAAGCAGCTCCTGGGAGACGACCTCGCCTCAGTGTCCAACTTAGAGCCGGGGATGCGCTTCATCCCTCTAAACTCCCATCACTGCTGCTTTCTTTCCTTTTAATGATGCTTGAAGTTACAGCCCCTGCCTGCTCCTTCCCCCCACCCCTTTCATTCTTGCTTTGTTTCTATTTGCAAGTAAAAAGAAGCTTTTCCTTCTTTTTGGCCCTTCAGTGCATAGGGCCATCTGTTCTGGCACTGGAGTCTATGTGGTCAGACTGCAGTCCAACCCATGCCAGTGTGGCCTTGGGTACCTGTTCATATCTGCGCCCCGTCATCCTGGCAGGATTTCTTCACTACAGGTCTTAGGAGTGTTGCCAGGAGCACATTCCTCAAGGTGTCTTTACCCGACCTCATTGCTCATAGCAGACCAACAGAAGCAAATAGACTCTGAGTTCTTCCCCTTTACAGATTCTTCCTTCCACTCTCAGTCATCTCCGCAAAGTCATATTCAGAGATCCACTGAGAAATGCCAGTAGCCATTTAAAACTCTGAAGCCAGCATTCATTTTTGGTGCAGAGGGCATCCTTTGGAAGCGCAGGGTGCCCGACATACAGGCTCTACGTCGCTTGGGTGAAGAGCTCCTGAGGGTCATGGCTGTTCAGTGGGGAAAGGCCCTGTGCAGAGAGCTCTGGCTGTGGAGGGTCTGGCAGGGTTTCATTTTTATTCCCCGATGCTGGCCATGCCTAGAAAATTAAGCATTTCTGTATTAGAATTTATGTTGCATTCCGTGACATTCAGGACTGCAGCTTTCAGAGTCCTGTGTGTTGTCTTTTTCCAAGGCACAGCAACTGACAACCTGAATATTTACATGTACTAGGGACAGATTCTGCCCTCTTATTGTGGATAGAGATGAAGAAGAATCTAGTTGTTATGGTTTAATACCATAAGCATGCGTTTAAGAATAGCTCCCATCAGAAGGAACCGGAACAGTAGACTGAATAGTAGATATTATTGAATAGCTAACTTTTCTTTTCTTCTAAATCTTTTCATTTTATTTATTTATTTATTTATTGTTTTGGGCTGCAACTAGTGATATTAAGGGCCTACCCCAGACTCAGAGATCACTCCTGGTGGGCTCTGGGGACCATATGGGAAGCTAGAGATCAGACCCAGGTCAGCCGCATTCAAGGCAAATGTCCTGCTGCTTGAAGAGCTAGATTTTTATTAGTGTGATAAGGTATTGTAGTTATATAGGCTATTTTTATTTCTGAGAATTGTATGTTAAGTATTTATAAATGAAATATATTATTTGTAACTTATGTGGTTCAGCTAAAACCAGAAAAATAAATGAAGCCATATTTAAAAAAAATACATGCACATTTATTTTTCTGGTTTTAGCTGAACCACATGAGAATCAGTTACAAATAGCATATTTCATTAATGTGTGTCATATTAGCACATGGAAACAAAGCAAATACAAGAGTGTTAAAATTCCATGAATCTAGATGAACAGCTTATGGTATCACACTACTGTTATGACTTTCCATGAGTTCGGAAGAGTTCATTTCCATGTCAAGCTGAGGCTGAGACTGTCCTCAAGCATACGCCTGTTTTTGTGAGGCCTTAGGTTGTCCCTGGCTCTGCAGAAAAAGCCGTTAATTAAAATACAGGAGATGGGGGAACAAATACTAAAAATAACCACCTTCCCTATGGGCCGCATTTTCTTGCTCATGTAGTTAGATTAACTCATTACAGCATCCAACCAGTTGGTATTTTAAATATTCCTCTAATACCATATTTGGAATACTTCAGCATTTACCCATCACTAAAGAAGTATGCTGTTTCTGTGCTGATTTGGGGATTTTGGCGATACGAGGTCAGAAGTTCCAACTTCAAGTCTTCTTCGTAGATGATGATTCATTAGGAAAGCAGCGCAACTACATTCACACACGAGGAGACGTTCCTGACCGCATGGACGCCTCCTCTTTCTGTGCCCTGACTGGCGGTGTCCCCCGGCTAGGAGAGAGCCTGTCTTGCCACGGGCTCCGTCCCGGGTTGGAGGAGTCATATCTGTGCCCGCTTTGTTCTTTCTCCTCAAGTAAAGTTTGCCAACTGGAATTATTCTGTTTTTCCCGGTTGTCTTAACTCTTGCTGCTCCATTGTAATTCATTTTATCTTTCCAGACCAGAGTATTTAAATTGCTCCAAGACCAAATCCAGCGTCAGACGTGGACTGATGAGGGCACGGTGTCTGCCCGCGAGCTCCGGGCAGTCCTACTGGAGTTTGCTTGCACCCACGACCTGGGGGGCTGCCGCGCCATTGCCATGAAGCACTTCGAGAGCTGGGTGGCAGCCAATGGCACTCACAGGTGACACGCCTTTCTGCAAGGGCCCATCCCTTCCCTCACCTGGCTTGTACTGAAGCCACCATCTTGTGTCTTGTGAGCCTGCATAGACGGGGTAGCCTGAGAGGGTGGTACAGGGGGAAGGGGCTTGTCTTGCACACAGCTGGCCACTCCTCCATCCTGACACTACTTAGAACCCCCCTAGGCCCCGCCAGGAAGGATCCATCTCTGGCCGGCAGGTTCAGTGGTCTGAGCACATCCCCTTTACTGTGACAGGAAAACCTTTCCATCTTGCAGAACTGAAACTCAGCACCCATTCACTGCATTCCCATTTACCCCTCCCCCGGTCCCCGGCAGCCTCCATCCTCTTCTGCTTCTGCCTCCTGAGTTTGATTACCAGATATCGAGTGCTGGTGAAATCAGACAATATTTGGCCTATTATGAAGGACTTATTTCACTTAACTTTCTTATCCTCAAGGTTCTGCCCTGTGCAGCATCTGTCAGAATCCCCTTCCTGTATAGCCCACTGTGTATACCTACTGCATTTCTTCATGCACTCACAACACATCTGAGTTCCCACCTTCTGGCTGCTGAGAATAATGCTGTGGTGAACATGGGTGTAGAAATGTCTCTTTGAGAAGCCGCTTTCAGTCCTGTAAATGCACAGGCCTAGCAGTGATACTGCTGCATCATATTGCACTACTGTGTCTCTGTTGTACTTTTCTGGAAGTGCCAGACAGTGCTCTGGGTGGGCCCTGGTGGCCACTCTTCGTAACACTCAGCTCTTCAAGCCAGACGGATAGTTCAGTAGTTGGCCTCAGTAATGCAATTTCGACATGGCCTTATAGTTCTGAGGGCTGCAGAGTTCCCTCTGTCATCTGTCATTACGAGTGACTTATTTTACTTTCTTTCAGAGCCAGCCACACCTGGCATGACTCTGACCACTGGGCCATCTCTTTGGCCCTGGTAGATCCATTTTTAATTTTTTAAGAAGTTCCTTACTGTTTTCCATCATGCTTGTACCCCTTACATTCCCACTAATGATGCTTCCCTTTCTCCACACCTCATCGCCCCTGTTGTCCTGGGGTTGGTGGTGTTTTTCTGGAAGCCACCCTGACTCCACATGTCCATTGAGTGAGCAGAGAGGAGCAGTGGTTCTGGGGTGGCCAGTTATCTCAGGTCCATGCTGCTCAGTGCTCCGCAATATTGAAACACCAGGAGAAGGCGGAGAGCCGGTCTGAGACACACTGTCCATCGTCCTTGGGGCCCTTTCCAGTGCCCAACATCCTCCACGCTACCCTCCTGCGACTGAGCATTTTCTCACCTGCTGCTTTGCAGGGACCCCGAAACTCCCCCTCTGTGGTGCAGGGAGCCAAGGCTCTTCAGAACCCTGCCCCTAGAAAAGCAGAGCCATGCAGTCATCCTTTTCCATGGTTCCATGGCAACAGGTGCTTCCTCCCCAGCCCCCAACCACCACTGTTATCACTGTCTTGCCTCAGGCATCGGGAGTTGTTCTGGTTCTTCTCACACGTGGCTTTGGTTGCAGCCTCCCTACGGATGTCATGACCACTGTGTTCAAGGTTGGAGCCAAGACTGAGCAGGGCTGGGCATTCCTCAGGAGCAAGTATGTCTCCATGACCTCGGAGAGGGAGAAGAGTAAAGTGCTGGCGGCTCTGGCCAGCTCAGACGATGTGCGGAAGCTCTACTGGTATGTGAGCACCCAGGAGTGAGCGACGGGGAGTCTGCCTGGAAAGGGGTGCTATGGGGTGGGGCATAGCCAAGGTGTCCCAGGCAGTGAGGTGCTGCTGGACCTCACTTCGGGACGGACCCTGTCCACAGGTGCGAGGTACCTGCCCACGGGGCCGGGATTCCAAGTGCCTGGCATCCTCCTGCCTTCATTCTCGGGTATGCTTGGCTCTTGCTTAGGCCCTGCCCTGCCCAGCTGTCCTCAGGATGTTTGTGCTTCAGCACGTGGGGCGTGCCGGCTCTGTCACACTTGCATGTGGCTCTGGCAGACGGGCACGGGGTAGGGTTCCCCACGGCTACCTCAGAGGCCCAGGGCAGGTTGGCCACACCTGGAGGTGTTGGGATCTGCTCCTGGCTGTGCTCAGGAGTGTCCGCAGTGATGCTAGGGAGCCTCAGGCAGTGACAGAGATGGAGCTGCGGCTGCAGAGGGCAGCCTCCGAGGGATGCTGCCTGGATACCCCATGCTCACCATCTGGCTCCCCCGCACTCAGTACCAGGCCCGAGGACCTGTCACCTCACCCCACGATGCCACCCCTCAGGCAACCGGCCATGTGGTGGCAGAAGCAGAAGCTATGTCAGCCCCTGTGCACTCTTTCTGGCCTTCCAAGACTCAGCTGGGGAAAGAGCAGTCCCCAGAGGGAGCTGGGAACTGGTGAGGAAACTTGGAGGAGGGGGTGGGGGGCATTCTTCAGACTCACTGGATGAAGGAGCCTGGGCCTCAGTGCTTACCTTGGATGTTTTCACTCAAATGGACACTCTCAGTGTCCCAGAGATGTTCTGAGCCCAGCTAGGCCCGCTTCCTGCAGCAGAACAGGGCATCGCGTCTGAGCTCCTCCCCGCCTGTGTTTCTGCTGGTGCTCCATGAATCTCCATACACCAACCAAGGCGTGTACAGACCCAAGGGTTTTTGACACTCCTTTCATGGCTGCTCCAGCTCTGTAAGCTTCGCAACCCGGCTCCTAGCACCGCCTTCCTTGGTTCCCATGAGGGGCCCTAGGTGGGTTCTGTCTTCACTGACGGAACTGCTGTGTTCTGGTGGACAGCTGCTGTTTTCCCACCTGTCACAGTCACTGTTCGATCCTTCTGCAGGTCTGTGTTTGCTGCTACTAGCAGATATTTTAGCAGAGTTCATGTGAACTGCTTCTGTTCAGTGCCAGCATGAAGTATTCATTGGCAGTGATGTGGCTTCTTCCCTAAACTCAAAAGCTGAGCTTGGTAGCAAAGAGCTGTTTGTTTTGGGGAGGAGGGTTGGATGATTGTTTGGGGTTGTTTTTTTCTTTTTCTAATATTTTATTTGGGGACCAGGCTCAGAAGTTCTCAGGGATCACTCCTTGTGTTGTTCAGTACCATGGGGGGGTGGATAGGGGGCGGCCCCGAGTCAGCTGCATAGAGGCAAGCACTTTATCCACTGTCTGATCCCCCTGGTTCCTATAAAGGCCTGTCTGAAGCATTGTTACGGCAAGAGTTAAGAATGTTGCCTGGGACGAATGAGTATTGATAAAATGTAAATTGTTAACATTTTTTCCAAAATCTTTATCTTCACATCACACAGTTTTTTTTTTTTTCAGGAGTCATAGTACGCCTGCCTACTGAAATCAAATCAAGGGTTCGTGAGGGCCTCCCCTTGTCAGGAACGATTTTGTTACAGCACAATCTGCTCTGCTCTTAGGTTAATGAACAGCAGCCTCAGCGGTGATACCATCCGGACTCAGAAGCTGTCGTTTATCATCCGAATGGTGGGCCGGCATTTTCCCGGACACCTCCTGGCTTGGGATTTTGTCAAGGAAAACTGGAGCAAGCTTGTGCAGAAGTAAGTTTCTCAGAGAATTCCCCACTTCCCACACCCTCGGGCCCTGGAGCAGAAAGGGCCGAGTCACTGAGTGACCCAGCTCCCCCTGCATGTGTCCTCTGTGGGGCCAGTCGGTTAACAGAGTGTCCGCCCACACCCCCAGAGGCGGACTGGCTCGACCTCAAGGCACTCAGCTCTGCACAGTGCTGCCGTGGACCAGTCTGTTGGAAGCTCAGTCGGGAAGCCACGACCAGCTCTGCTGCCCTGTGGCTCGTTCTCAGAGCAGACAGAGACCACTTTTCTGCCTGTCTGATGCATTTGTGAATAGGCGGATGTGGCTGTGGTTTGCCCAGTGCCCTTCCTACCTGCCCTCCTGGCCTGCCCTTCATCCCCAGGGGCACTAAGCGTGCTGAGGGCTGCTTTGGCTCCACCCTGCTTTTGGCCCCCCTGCCTCTCGTTAAGTCACTTCCTTTGCCCTCGGGAACCCCCTTCCCCAACTGCTGCCTCGTGCTTTTCACATGTTTCTGTCTCACGTTTTGTTTCTTCAGGTTCCACCTGGGCTCTTACACCATACAAAGCATTGTTGCTGGATCAACTCACCTGTTCTCAACAAAGACACATTTGTCTGAGGTGGGTTGTATGACGTGGTGATGGGACTGGGACCCCCGCCTGCGGGCTTCTCTGTCCAGGAGAGATGGTTGTGGCCATCCCTGCTGCCCCTGCTTTGTTGCAGGGTTTCTCCCCAAGGCAGCCAGCTGGTAGTGAGGAACAATACTCAGCAGTGTTCTTTTGTCTCTGATATGAGTAACTTTTGAATCAACACCAGCAAACCAAGTCAGCCACATTTCTTTCTTAGCAGTAATATTTTTTTTTCTTTTTGGGTCACACCCAGCGATGCACAGGGGTTACTCCTGACTCTGCACTGAGAAATCCTCCTGGTGGTGCTTGGGGGACCATATGGGATGCCAGGGATTGAACTCGGGTTGGCAGCATGCAAGGCAAGCGCCCTACCCACTGTACTATCGCGTCAGCCCCCAGTAATAAAATTATTTTTGCAGAACTCCACACCATGGGTAAAACTGGGCAAACTTAATTTAAATCCTTAGTTCTGTTACTTGGGTTTTTTTTTTAATCTTTGAATTTTAAAAATTCAGCCTTGTTGAAGAAAGGAAAATTTATTTATTTTGGTTTGGGGACCACACCTGATGCTGTTCAGAGCTTACTCCAGACTGTGCTCAGGATCCCTCCTGGCCATGCTCGGGACCATGTGGTACTGGGAATCGATCCCAGGTCGGCCACATGCAAGGCAAGTGCCCTGCCCACTGGACTGTCACTCCACCCCGCTGTTTTCCTTTTAAAACGTTGGCATGGTCACCACTAAGTGAAGGATTGTTTGGGAAGAATCGAGTCACTGTTACCGTCTTCTGCTGAAATTCTTGCCTTTGCTCAACTTACAGGTCCAGGCGTTCTTTGAGAACCAGTCAGAGGCGACCTTCCGGCTGCGCTGTGTCCAGGAGGCTCTGGAGGTCATTCAGCTGAATATCCAGTGGGTGGAGAAGAACCTTGAAACTCTGATGAAATGGCTGTAGCATGTTCAACTGCACCTCACGATGTCGCCCGTTCTGAGAGCTTCATAACTTTGGCTCTGCTGCTTTTTACAAAAGAAAAAAAGTAAAAGAGGGAGGGGGAAAAAAAGCCACCGTGTGAAGCCAGGATCACTGTCAAGTCGTTTGCACTCCTCGGAGTCCTAGTTAGCTCAGGGCCTGTCTGGATTTTTCATCTGTCTTTTCTGAATTGTCTTTGTATGTAGTTGTTTATGATACAATTCTCTTCACCTATATGCCAACTATCTACAGAAATATTAAGTAAGTTTTCTAGTTTGAAGATATTCAGATGGGGGCAGGGGGCACGGGGGTGGGCATCTGCTTGAGAATCCTGTTCTCTTTCTCAGTTCTTAGAAAGCCTATCTCAAAAGGGCCACAGTATAGCAAGGAATTCTCTGCATTGGGGCCACCAGCTCTGTGGTTGCCGGTTTGCTGCCATTTGTTGCTTGTCATTTGAATGTGATACAAAAACTGGCTCCCAACAGTATGTTGGGGCCGGAGCTAAGACAGCAGACTAGGCACCTGCTTTACCAACGGCTGACCCTGGGCTCCATACCGGCCCCCAGATGGCCCCTCAAACACGGCCAGGAGTGACCCCTGAGCATTGAGACGGGTGTGCCCTGAGCACTATGGGGTGTGACCCCCCCAAAAAAACTGGGTGTGCCCCAAAACCAAATATTCTGGCAGTGAAGTCAATGAAGTGTGTGCTGCTATGAAGAGCTGGCCCCAGGTGCACAGAGCTACGTAGGAGGGTCTCTTGGTTAACCCTTTTTTTTCTGGGAAAAGTTTAAATAAGGTCTATAAAAGTCACTTTCTTTTCTGTGGAACAGCCAGGTGCTACAGAATTTTTAAAATTTTGTTGTATTGAAAAGCTAACAAGGCTATAAAAGACTAAATTTTTCAGTCTTTTCTTCTTCATCTATCATAGCACTACCATAGGAAAAAAGTCCCAAACTGGGTTAACGAGTCATTCTTCATAACTATACACCTTTGTCACCCTGCCGTATATATGCTTTATATTATTACAGAGAACTATTTCTACATTTATGGCAACTATTTTGTTCATACTAGTGCTTTTTTATTTTATCTTCATCACTGTAAAAAGAATTTTCACAATTTGTTTGTCGCCTTCTTGCATGCTAGGTCACACTTTGTCAGTCATACCCATGGATGAATTTTCATTTTATATGATAGAAAATAGCATATTTTAAAATAGAGTCTTTGAGGAAAATAAAAACATTTTTATTTGGAGTTCACCATAGTACCTTAAAGGAATAAGGAGAACGTGGGATAGGTGTAACTTGATTCGGGTTCAATATGGTGGGCTTTGAATTTTTTTGTACTATCAAAAACAGTTCTTTTCTTAAGTTTTCTTTTTGTCATGGCCAAACTGACATGTGGAAAGAAATGGCCGAGAAAGGAAAGAAAAAATAAATGAGGGAAGCTGCCCAGAACTGTCTGGCATTTTTATTCCTTCTGATGGAGAAATACTGTACTTGAATTTTCTGAGCTATGCAGACTTATACCGAGATTGTTGTTTCCTTGGTTCTTAGGAGAAAAACTCTCTTCCTGAGTAATTACTGAGTACTTTATATATTTTGTTTGAGAACCTCTATGTACATAAGAGAGTAGCTACCCAGGTAGGAGCACTTGCCACACTCCACAGGATCAGACAATGATAGCCTTTCTTAATTCCGCAGGTGTTAAGTGAGAATGTGTGGGTTTGCATATAAAATTAAATTTTATTTTGTCAAAATATTTTTGTATAACAAAATTCAGAAAGCAAGCAAGCTGAATGGTAGCCTTCTTCAATCCTGTTGTGTGACAGCCCCGGTTAGTCTTTTCTAAACAACGTTAATCTCTGTTGTAGAGTGAAAGTCCTGAGGATCACAGAATCGCCCAGGCATGTCTTCCTGAAAACAGGGTGATTATAGGTCTTTATCCATCTTGTGATTCAGCAAGTGAGTGATAGATAGTTTAGTCAATACTGCAAGTTAGCGTGCTTTTATATTTGTCAAGTGAGAGAAAAATCCTAAACTTTTGAGGAGGTTTTTGATTTAGTTTTTGTTTTCTACCGGATTATATTACTAAATACCACTTTGATACAGAGCTTAGATTTTGGTACTCTTTGAAAATCAGCTTAAGAATTCTTGTCTCACCAACCCATCTGTGCATTGCTTCTGTGATGTATGTTCACTCTGCATCTAGCAAGTTCCCATGAGGGGGCTGGGGGCAGTCTCTCAAGTAAAACCCTTTTCACAGCACGGGCTCAAGAAGAGAAACTCGGCCTATTGCTTTACTCAAGATCCGTCTTGTACTCAAAAGTCGTTCATTCCCCTGATACCGGTTGCACCCTGGGCAGCTTTATTTGTAGACCTCTTCTGAATTATTTGTAGGTCATCTTGTCTCACCTCCAAGTTTCCCACAGAATTCCATCTTTTTTAGTGCTATGCTAACACACCCAGGACTTTGTGCGAATCCTCAAAACTAACAACTGAATCAGGAGTCAAAATTTAGTAGTGTGTGGAACTCCTAGTTGGGTGAGTGTGTCCTGCGAGACTTTGGATGGGCCCCTGTGTTTCTGGTGGAAGCCTGGCAGTCAAAGGGTGCTTTGAAGTAAGCACGTCCCTCCAGGACACTGCTGCGAGCTGAGGCAGGTTCTGTGTCCACTGCAGAGACTGCCTGCTGGAAGGGAACCGGCAGGGCATGTCTTATGGGATAAGGAAAGATGGAACTGGCAGAGAAAAGCTTGTTATCTGGAGATGTGAGAGGTGATAAAGGTGGAAACCCTTGGGGTCTAGTTTGTTCCCCATGGTGGGGGGGGTGGGCATGAAAGCCCAGTCAGTGTCAGCCCCCCAGGCCATCAGTGGGTGGCACCCTCCAACTCCCTGGCTGGGAAGCCTGTTCTCTGGCACAAACTGCCTGTGCACCCACAGCATCTTATTTTCAGGGCTACATTGCAGTGTCTCAGGGCTCAGGTGCCACTTCCTTCCTCTGCTCTCGGCCTAATTGTCCTCCTGGAGCCCCCACAGAGCAGAGTAGAGTGAAATGCCTTGTCCCAGGGTGCTTGGGGGCAGGAGAGTGTGGAGTCCAGGTGCTGTGCTAGTGACTAGAACCAAATCTGCTCTGCACAGGGCTCAGACCAGGGACCCTGGCACCACAGCTGTGCCCTCCCTGGGCCTTTGCTGCCATCCTGTTTAGTGGGATCCATCCCTAAACAATGCCTCACACACCCGTCCGTACTGTCCATGAGCAGTTGTGTTTTTGCTTTCTTTTATTTTGAGTCGCATCCTTTGCACTGGCACGTAAGTACTGAGGCCTGTGACTCTCCCCACTGCCCTGTGCTGTCTGTATGGACAGTAGCTTATGCTGCTTTACTTGTACTGGGAGACTTTTTTGGATGTAAGTATATTTTATGTGTACATAGTGGGTTTTTTTTCTTTTTAAAAATATTATTTCAGTTTTCCACTTTATATTTCTGTCCTGACAAAAAGTCAAACATTTTTCTCTGAAAATCTCTTACTCTCCCTTCCCTTTTTGTCATACTTTGTGGACAATAACTACAAAGTGTGTTTGTTCTATGTTGGTTTTCATTTTGGAAAGAGGCTGTATTGGGAGGTGGGTGAGCAGAGTATTATTTTTTTAAGTGTATGTGTTTTTTTTTTCTGTTATTTTAGAGTGTCGCTTTATTTTGCACGTCATCCTTCTCATGGGTCTGCAGGCGTCTCATTAGAGTAGCTGTGTCTGCGGCTTTCGAACTGATTATGGGGCAAGGCTGTGTGTGTGTGTGTGTAAGATTCATTTATACAAAGGAATTAAGTTACTCTTTTTACTTCATTGTGTGGGCTTCTTTGCTGGATACAGAGGTACTTAATAAAAACTGAGGCCCAGAGTCTGACAAAACTCCACTTTCCCTTTCTTCCTGCCTGATTGAGCTGTAGGCACTAGGGTAGTTTGGGTGGAGGTCAGAGAGGGGGCTTTGTACTTAATGTGCCTCGCCATAAATCAGCTGCTTCTTTGTATTCTGGATTTGTTCTGTGCTGCGTTCTTCCCACAGCACCTGAGGCCAGTAAGGAAACGTGGATGGATCTGAGGCTCACCTGTGCCGTCGTCGTAGCAACAGCTGATGATCGAGTGGTGTAGGCGGGCGTAGGGAGGCGTAGGGAGATGCTGTGACTTCTGCCTCTCTCTTGTTCTGTTCACTGGGCGTCCAGATGAAGACACCCTGACCCCCAGAGTTCCAGACATATGCCAATCTCCTCTTGTCCCTTCCCCTCCATGCGTGCCCGTGAGGGCAGTTCTTTCTGGGCAGAGAGGCATTTTTGAGGTGTTTGTTTGAGAGAGAGAGACATTGGTGCAAGGTGTACCAGCCTTGCTTTTAAAGCGTAGAGAAATGTATGAGCTGTTACTTCCTTTCTTAAACCTTGTCCTTTGGCTTCATGCAGAAAACTGAAGTTCAGTTTACCGCGAGTCCACACGTCTCCCTTTGGTTATGTCTTGCCTGTGTGGGTAGTTACAAATGGAGTTGTTGATTCATTCTGGGGGTTCTTTGTGGGTACATATCCCCCAAAAGTGAAATGAAGTTCTTAAAGTCTGTGACCGGAGAGGTAGGGTTGTTTAGGCACTTGCCTGATGCAGAGCTAGCCTGGGTTCCACCTCCAGTGCCCTGTGCAGTTCCTGAGCACCACCAACTGTGGCCCCCAGACAAACAGAGAATGAGTGAAAGATAGCTGATGACTTAACTCTACCTGAAGTTCCATCATGGACCGTGCAGCCCTGATCTTGATGTGTAGTTGCTCATAGGCAGGGGTGACCCTCCGTTTCTGTGTGGGCAGGTGGTTTCGGTTTCTTGGTGTGGGGGGGGGCGGAGGGGGAGTTTCAGAGCTGAGCACGTGCCACTGTGACTTGTACATAGTGTTTGCGTCTGTTTGGTGTTATTCCATTCTGTCCCCCGTCTCACTGGCCATGAAGGTACTAATGACTTTGGAGGTCCATATGTATGAAAAATCTCCTTGTGTCCCCTTTCCTTATGGCCTCTATGGGCAGTAGTTTTAGAGTAGTCTAGGTATTTTTTACTCTTAGCTATACCACGAAGATATGTACTTTAAAACATGTATATAGATCTTGTTGCTCCTTTTTCTGTTCACGTCATTTTGTACCCAGGCCTTTGCAAGGATGCTGAGGTACATGATGAAAATGAAGGTTCATTCTATGAAAAAATCTCCTTTGTCCCCTTCCCTTATTGCCCTTGTGGGCAATTGCTTGTAGCGTAGCTTTTTTACTCACTCGTCGGGGGGAGGGTAGTGGTGGATTTCTGGTGTTGCATCTTTTTTATGTGTGTATAGAAATGTTTGCTACTTTTTTGTTGTTCTTTCACTCTGAACACTCCCTTGTTTGGACTTGTAGGTAAAAGGTGTATTACAGAGACCCAAACCAGAGGGGCAGTGTTTGCTCCCTTCCCATGTCACCAAAAGTAGCTTAGAGCTTAGCTTCTTCAGGGTGTTTTTGTTTGTCTCATTTTGATTTTTTTTTCCAATCGAGAGTGAACTTGTTCGGCAACATACATAATTTTTTATTGTATATAAGTATTTTTGCCTCTCTCATGTTTGCTTCATTTCAAATCAAGTCCTTTGCATGACTGTTTAGGGACTTAATGAAAGCTGAGATTGATTCTATGAAAACTCTCCCCAATTCCCCTTCCCTGATTGCCTTGATGGCAATGGTAGAGTAGGTGTTTGATTCTCTTTTTTACTGGGATGGGGGGGTGCATGGTTATAGCTGTTGATTTTGTGTGTGTGTGTGTGTGTGTGTGCGCGCGTTTTTAATGTAAATAAATATTCACTGCATTGTGTGTTCTTTCCCAGTTCCTTCTCTGGGACACACGGTGAAACATGGAGGTCCATGAGTATGATAAATCTCCTCTGCTCCCTTCCCCAGTTGCCTCTGGCAACAATTTTATCATTTTGGGTTGTTTGTTTAAGGGGAGGGATTGTTTAGGGGGTAGGGAATGTGTGACCCTGGTGTGTTTGTGAATGCATCTCCCCTCCTCCCTGTGGCCCATGTTGCCTCTGTAGGCAGCAGTGAGTGAGATGATTTGGTGGATACTTTTAACGTGTTTGTGTTTTTTATTACCTTGAATTACAAAGTTACTTGGGTTTTTGAGGGATTACTATTTGGGGCAAGGGGTATTCTTCAACAGCTGTAAATACCTTTCTATTTCTTAATCTTATTTTGTATGTAGACCTCTGCATGGCTTTGAGGGACCTGATAAAATTCAGGCGCGGTGGGTTGACAGACCATTCCTTCCGGTCAGACCTGCCCCCTCTTCATCAGTAGCAGGTAGATTTGTTGTCTTGTGGTTGCTTCCGTCTAGCTGTCTAGATGTGCGCCTTGAAGATATAACTAGATGAGCTGACATGATGTGTATATATGTATATATCCCTGGCCTCTTTGTCCCCCAGGATTACCCTTTTTGTAGTCAGTTCTTTGCAGGGCTCCAACTTTAGCTAAACAAAACTACAGACCCACCTTGCCCTGCCACCCGGCTTGGAAGCACAGGGTGTAGGGGTGCAGTTAATGGTCCTGTAAGCATGGAAGGAAGGAGACACTTGAATGTGGCGGATCGGGAGAGCCCATCAGACCTACAGCTAGAGGTTGTGGATTTGCACTGGAGGAAGAGGCGAAGGACAGGCTGTAGTTTGGAAATACCAGGAGAACAGTTCAGCGCCAGCCCAGTTCTCAGGATCCTGAGCAGTGTCCTGTTGAGGTCAGGGATTCTAGTCAACCAGGAGAGTTGGTTGTAGCATTGTTGCTGTGTGCCCGGTAAAAATCATTTCAAATTTTGGAATGAACCTTTTGAGTTACTGCCATGGACCCAAAACCTAATCTGGAAAGAATCTTGGGGGCTTGGGGTGGGGGGGGAACCTTTCCTAGCAGAGCTCCTCTGGGAGGCTGTGCTCTCCTCACTGGCTCCATTGTCCTGGGCCACCATGTCCAATGTGTTCCTTTTCTCTGCAACCTCACTTGCTCCAGCTCTCTTCAAGTGCTCTCAGGAGCATGACCCCGTGGGATCTCATTAGCCATGTGTTTCTGCCAATGTGTCAGACATGTGTGCAGACCTGTATGTTTGCGTTCAGCATTTGTGAATCATTCATGCACCACCTGGTAGATGTTATGAGTTCACATTTTCCATCATCAAAGAAAATGCATGTGAGAATCTGTCCATAGCTCTGCCTCCTCGCCGCCTTTCCTTCCTTCCTTTCAGCTGCTTATCATTATAAGTTTTGCAATTTGTAATGAATATAATGCTAACAGTTTGCCTTATTATTATTAAAATCACTGAGTGATAGGAATCCTAGAAAATCCACAGAGATATTATTTACCATATCAAAATCTCAGGTTCTGGTGTTGAAAAATTCGTCACTTTACTGTTCCTTAAATATGTAAGGGGAAAAAAGTTTATTTCTGACACACTTAACTTTGATCCTCTATAAAAGGGAAGGAGGCATCTTTTTGGACTAATGGTCGTCAGTAGTGATATTTCTGAACATATTTCTGAACAGTTCTTAATGTGAAATGCTTCAAAGGGAGTAAAGGTATGGCTTAGTGGAATGAAATGCTCCAGAGGTTAAATGCTATAAAGCATCATCAGTAAAATACTACAGCCATGTGTGTCCATGTATATAAAATAAGAATTAAAACATAATTGGAGTATCTGTATTAATCACCAAACTCACAGTGAGACACAACTTACAATTTTACACCTGTCTTGATTAAATTCAAGTGTTCCATGTCATTGTGAAAAAAAATTTAAAAAGTCTTTCAATACTTTCAAAAGTAATAATTTCAAAACGTGTAAAGGTGTTATGTTTTTGTACTTAAACTCTATAAAGATCTCCAATTCCTGGAGTCCAAGCTCGTGGGTAGAATTCTGAATTTGTATCATCATCTGTCTTTTCGTGGATGATTTGGAAAATAGTGTGTATATATATATATATATAATATATATGCAGATTGTGTTGTTTCCTTGTAAAGGGAAAAGGCTTATTTTTCTTTATACTTTTGACAACTTGTTTTGCATATGAACAGCACTAAAAGGCATGTGTAACTGCAAGCACTGTTGCTTTCCTTGTGAAATGAAAATAAAGTATTTAAATATAATTGTTGCATTTGGATGGAGAGAGAAACACATGGAGCGGTCTGTCTTCACGGATGACTCATTCAGCCAGGCCCAGACATGTCACTGAGCAGCCTGGGCGGCAGGACCCAGCCTGGCAGCACCCCCGGCTCTCGTGTGGACTGTACCAACGTCCGTGGCAGCTCCCCTCCTCCAGTGTGCAAGCAAGAACACTGCAGGTGCCCCAGTCCTGCCCTAGACACTAGCAGAAGGCCCCAGAGGGAGGGTGGGCATCAGGGAGTGGGCATCAGGTGCATGGCTTCCTGCAAGGGCTTTGCATAGTCTCTCTGCCCAGCTGCTCACCTGTTTCTGTGCCCACATGACCCTGACAATGAGCTCAGGGCTTCGAGGTTTGCAGAGGTGAGGCCTCCTCGGGCCACTGACCTTTCACGGTGCTAAGGCCGGACGGTGAGGTGGTGGGCTTCGCAGGGGGGTGATGCAGTGCTTGGGGCCAGTGCTACCAGAGGCCCCAAGGCACAGTGTTCTCTGCTGCTGTGACCACTGTGGGGAGACCTGGGGCTTCAGTGACTTATCCTTCTGTGGGTGTGGTTTGGGGGCCACCCTCAGTGGTACTCAGGGGTCACTCCTGCACTGCTTGGATGAAGCCCAGGTCATGGCTGCGGGCAGGCCGAGTGCCTCCCTCCTGGACTCCCGTCAACGCCGTCCTCGTGTGCTTTACCTTTGGGAATGGTTGAGTTTTCTAAGGACCCCCCAGCACTGCTCAGAGACCCAGAGCCACTTCAGGCAACACTATGGGGGTCTGGGGCTTGGGGTCTGAGCTTGACTGCCACTAGGATGGCACCCAGGGTGGCTCCACGGGCCAGAGGGTGCTAGTGATCAGCTCGGAGATTCACACAGGTAAGGTACACACTCCACATCTTTGGACACATTCCAGGCCCTCTCCTGTAGAGTTCTTGTTTGAACTAAATAATATAAATGTCTCTACTCCCACATGAATAAGGAGGGTTTTGGCTTTATTTTTGGTGGTGGTGGTGGTTGGTGTTTTTTTGGTTTTGTTTTGTTTTTTGTTTTTGTTTTTGCTTTTTGGGTCACACCTGGCGATGCACAGGGGTTACTCCTGGCTCTGCACTCAGGAGTTACTCCTGGCGATGCTCAGGGGACCATATGGGATAGTGGGAATTGAACCTGGGTCGGCCGCGTGTAAGGCAAATGCCCTACCCGCTGTGCTATCTCTCCAGCCCCAGAGAAAGTAAAACTCTTACCTATGCTGTCAGAAGGAAAAACAAAGGTAAAGTGTCTGGGTGCATCGCTAACAGGTACAATGACATTCAAGAAGAGAAACATCACCTTTCTATTTTTCTGTATGGAGCATACTCTACAAAACAAATCACTTGCTCAGCTATCTGGTAAACATGGAGAAAAGAGACTGCAGTGGAAGGATATTGATACTTTGGTGGTGGCAGTGGTGGTGCGATAAAATACACTTTGAAGAGGTGTAAAACTATAAAATTAAATGGTTCTGTAAACTAATGATTTCTCAACTTAAAAAAGTTAAAAAAGGGGCTGGAGAGATAGCACAGTGGGTAGGGTGTTTGCCTTGCATGCAGCAGACCCGGGCTCAGGGGACCATATGGGATAGTGGGAATTGAACCTGGGTCGGCCGCGTGTAAGGCAAATGCCCTACCCTCAATAAAAATTAGAGGAAATAAGCAAAATATATGAACTACTACTTCAATAATTTGAATTTTTGCTAGAGATATTGAGGTATGAAGTGTCTAATTCTCTAAGAAATCCTATGTCTGCTTAACATTAATAACTAGTTATTGCTTTGAATCAATTTTCCTGGTAACTTCGTCAATTAAAACTTTTAACTATAATGCAAAAAAAAAATTCTGACTTTGCTGGTTAGAGACTTCATTGACAAAATGAATTCGTTTGGTATAATGATAGAAAATTTTGCCTATCTAGTTATTTGTCATATATTTTATTTGTACCTTAAACAAGTTAGCTCATGCTCCAAAAATATTTGCTTTCCTTTACTGTAAAAATTTTCACTTTCTCATTATTAGTGTACTATGGGAAGACTTTTATTTCAAATGTAAAAGCACATAGACATATCTTGAGTCAGATTCCCCAATTGTGGAAATCAGTATCAAGAATAATCAAGAAATGTTAGACACTAATTAACTCTTCCAGATCAATCTTCTGTTCCTTTTGGTAAATTGCTACTTAGGTTCCTTGGGTTCAGTGACAGAAGCTGACTCACCCAAATTTGTCAGCTGGAGAAAGGGTGAGTAAGGACATGTCACTAATCAAGAGGCAAATGGGAACATTCAAACTCTTTTCCCTGTCACAAGAGTGATGAGGTCATACTTTCCCTGCTGAGTCTGTGAAGAAAGAAGATTATTTATTTGATTTTTTTTTTGGTAAAGGTCAAGGAATAGTCTCCCAAAAGAGGAGTGTTCTCACAAAGATACCAGACTCTGAAACACTGGTGATATCATTTCCCAAGTCACAAATAGACTTGGTGTTCAGTATTAGGTTTACCAGAGGTCAAACCAAGGACATTCCATCGTGTCCTCACTTGTGGACTAATTTACAGCTACACTGTCAGTATTTGAGAGTTGGTGGAAAGAAAATCCATCTTTAATTCCTAAATGATTCACTAAATCAAAACAAAGTTCAGAAATAAGGCAAGAGCCAGGTGTTCTTTGGACAGTTTCTCTTTGACTCTCTGATGAAGCTCACAGCAGCAAAAAAACACTTGGACATTTGTGTCACTTTTAGGTCCCAGAATCAACCTTAATTTATTCATGGCTGTTTCTAGATATAGATATATAATTAGGATGCCCCTAACTAACTGGGCCTTGGAATTTGTCAGTGCAGAGTGAAAAAGACTTTAAACCACTTTGTTTCATGGAGATTATTTGTTAAATGGCATTGTTGGAATCATTGAAAGATCCCTGTCAAATCAGAATGGGTTTGAGATTTCAAATACTGCCAGGTTTGATTTAGGATAAAAGAATGAAAAATACGTTTTTCCAGTGACATAAATTCCAAAAGTATCTGGGATGGAAGATTATCAAGTTGTCTGACTGTGTATATATGAGTAAAGAAGCTGAAAATGGCTGGTACTTGTGCTCTGTTCATTTCTGTATTTCTCAATTGCTTTATGCCTTAGGCTTGCCTTATCCAATTGTAGCTAATTGGAATGACCTAACATTTCTGTGGCAGTTGCTTTTGTTACAGATTAATTCTCCCAGAGACCATACCATATAAGGAAATGTATAAATGTATAAATCTATAAATATCACAATGTCTTAAAGATACACCACTTAGAAAAGAAAGGCTATTCAGATACAGCACAGCTCTTCTATGGGAACTGATTACCCTCTTCAGCAATGTATATATAACTTGACTGAAAATTCCAGTTAATTTCTAGATTTTTGTTAACTGTCAATGAGTGATATGTAAAGGGTGTGAACAAGGTTGAAATTTGTTAAAAATTCTCTACCCTAGAGACATGTGTAAGAGAGAAACACCAGATATTAGGATTGAAAAGAATCTTGACAATTTGGGGGGTTCATTGCTGATTTTCACAGATGAAAAATCATATGCATAGTCATGACTTACCAAAGACTACACTATGAATTGGCTAAGTGGGAATTAGAATTCAAGTCTAAATGTCCAATGTTGTATTTTATTGGTTGTATGGAAGTTTGCACTGCCCAGTAAGAATCATAGGTATAATGTGTGCATCATTGATGCTGATGATGCTTCACTTGCTGTGTACTGAGGGATTATTAGCTGTGAAATTTTATATAATTATATGTAAATTGTTAAATTATATGCAATTCCATATATGATTACATATTACAACTAGGATAGACCCAGGTTCACTTTACCATTCAGGAAGCCAGGAGGAGTAAGGAGACAATTTGGCTATACAAGATAGACACAATAAGGCTTCTTTCAATATTTTGTTAAGATTTTTGTTTAATAAGAGCCAAAGAACAAGTAACTCCCCTGGATAAAAAGCAAAAGGCTAAACAATGTTTTCCCTCAAGAAGTTATTATTGTATTTTATCCACTTCCTTGTCATCTAATTGAGTAACTAAAATATGAACATACTACTAATAAAAGAATGAAAACTGAAATAATATCTCAAAAAAGAGATGTTCATTTAAGTATAGTGGTTTACTAAATGAATAATCTGCCTTCCCCAAGGGTACAGGGTGGGAGAAACTGGGTTGGTCTGTGTACAGTTTTGCATTGGAGGTATTTGGCCTGGGCTTTCTTGTATGGTATGAGTTTCTATATAGCATCCTCTATTTTTAACCTTAATATTACCAAGGAGTTGAGAGTCAGCTGTCATAGACTAATTGCTTTGTGATAGTATCCAGTACAAACAAAAGAAAACACATGTTCAATAAAGGGATAGGAGGGTTTCTGAGGAAGAAGTTTTCATATCCAACTATGTAATTCTATGACTGATATGTAATCATATGTAATTTAACAAGAAACATATAATTATATAAAATTTCATAGCATTTCAAAATCCCTCGCTACACAGCAAAACCTAAACAATCATTCTTCATTTATTAAGCCTTGACTAACTCAGACTATAAAAACCAGCTCCTGGAAGAGATCAGTGCAGTCTTCTGCCCCCGCGCCTGAACTGTCCTCGCCGCCGGGACCCCTTGGAGGGGAGCGGGTT
>JAOXYA010000018.1:68588518-68601356 GCA_028565675.1 Sorex palustris
GCCTTTAGGTGGTAGTTGGAGAATTGTAACCAGAATTTTCTTGCCATCTCTTATGGACACTTTTCATTATGAGACTACTTATTCTCCAGCAGCTCCATTCACACTATAAAATTTGGCATAGATATTGTTTATAATTTTTTCTTCCAAACATAAGTGACTAAATTGATATCAATAAGAACTTCTTAAAAGTCAAGGCTAGGGAGATATCATAACATGGCTTGTTCTTGGTCAACCCGGGTTCTGTCCCTGACACACCATATGATTTCTTGGACCCCACCAGAAATGATCTCTCAAGAGCCAGGATTAAGGTCTGAACACTTCAGAATTTGTCACCATCTACTCCCCTAAAAAGGAATTTTAAAAATTGATTTTTTTAAAAATGTAAGCCCATAAGCATAATTATTACTGTCAAAAGACAAGTGACACTAAGCAGAAGCCACAAGACACAAAAAATTGACCATGAAAACAGATCCGTGTTTCCATGTGTCTGCTTGCTGTGACATGCTCAGTGCTGCTTTGTGAGTCTGATAGTACTACCACTGAGGATATTGGTAAGAATTGTTACCGCCGTCTGTGCACTTAATTAAATCTCACTGAGAATATCGGAGCATAATCTGTTCATGCAACTATAGAGAATCTAACAAATATCCAGATATCACTTATCTTTGAAATTCAATCTTTGTCAGACAACATGGAAATGATGTGGACTGTTAATCATGACTCAGATAAGTAGATCTGAGACATTTATTTTTATCTCCTCACTAACCACACTTTGTCCTCCCAAAGAAAACCCATGTGGAAACAAGAGTCTTTATTAAGAAGACAGTTATGGTGCAGGATTTATTTTCTGTTGGGCATGGCAATTGGAAGACTCATAATTGACTTCTATGAGCAACTTCCTGGAAGTAGACTGTGACTTAATGAAGTATAAAATGCCCAGTAACACCTCAGTGTGCCCTTTACAGGTTATAGCACTTGGAAACTTTCACTCTTTCACTTCTTCATCACCAACTTCTGAATTTGACAGGATAATTGACTCACCAGATGGCACAAATTAACATATTACATGCATACAATATGTAGCAGAATGATTCATGTTATTCTTTACTGACACTTTCGAAAAATTATTTTCCTCTCATCTACAAATCAAAAAATGATAAGTAAAACACAATACAAACCAAACCAAAATAAATATCAAAGCAAAATCCTGCAAAAAACAAGAATCCACAAATAGGCTCATCATGGAGACCCTTCTGCTCTATGAGCATGCCTCTCACATCTGGAGATGTTTCTTCAGATATTTCATAGCTTTCATCTAATTTCTACCAGTGTTTGTTGTTTATTTGTTATCGGCTTCTTAGAGCTCTTCAGAGGTTATGCTAGGAGGGAAAAAAAAAACCTCAGTGTGAATTTATAGGGGCATTTATTGGGCAGTTGGGGGTGTTTTCAATCAAGTGCTAGAATCTAAAAAGCCATTCATTTTGTGATGTAAAAATAAAGAATATAATGCCAGGTGAAGCAGTTAAGAATTTATCTGTTTTTCTTTTTCTTTTTCATTTGAAAGGACAAATAATGCCTAGAATCACTGGGTAAGGCTCACCTAATCCTCAGGTTTGTTTAAGCTGAGAAATAGCTATTTGTATAATATTGCCAGCAAATTGGATTGTATTGCTTTTATACAAATCTGCCCACCAAAGGTAGTCTTTGTTCTCCAAGAATTAGTCTATTATTGTGTACTGAAGCATTTAGGAGCACCCAAGATCTTATAGGCTTAAAACTAAATGAAGTGATTTGGATACAGGGAGTAAAGGTCACTAAATCTTCATTTTGTCACCAGATTTATTTCAAGTTACTTATGGGAAAATTGCTGTTGGCATTTAGGGGAATTCATTGATAATGTGTAGTGTTTTTATACTAGTTGTACAACTTTGTTCATGTTTTATCTTGTATTTTATTTCTGTACCAGATAGCATTTTTTTAAAAGACAAAGTAATCTTTTGACTGTTTTAACAGTAAAATATACTATATTGGAGAAAATGTGACTAATGGATTCTTCAGATTTATATCAAATCATGAAAAAGAAGTACATTTTGAATTCACTTGAGTATTTCTTCTGATGAGAAGATTTTACCTTCCGATAGCCCTGTGAACAATGCTCACCCGAGGAAAACTACAGGAAAGAAAGAACTGGTGCCAATAAGTCATTTCTTGTTTGCCAGTAAGAACAAATGTCATGGCAACATATATTAGAGCAATCCTAAGAGCACAGCACAATTATGACTAGATTGTAGGGGACAATGTATAAACCAAACCCAAAGCAACGCAAAGTTTCTAAGTAAATAGATCTACTGGGACAAGACCTTTTTCCAAAACTGCCTGTTTCAAAGGTCAGGATAATTGGAGACTAATGCCGTGTGTAGCACTAGGATCCAGAGTCAAATCCAAATGCCGATGGGCTGCAGCCAGTGGGGATTTTGTTCCTTGACAACTGAAACGGCTTAGTTTGTGGTGTTTGCTCGTAACCGTTGGTGTTTGTTGGTAAGAGAGGAAGCATAGACTTAAAATCTAGCATGTTCAAAGCATGTTCTGAGCTATTGAAGCTTATTCTTTCAGTATTTATCTTTTCCACAGTAAAAATTCTCTTCAAAAGCCCAGCTATGGTTAGTGTGAAATTAATGGTTAGTCTGAAAAGAGCAAGAAGAATTAAAACCTTTCAGAATGATAACTTTTCAGTCTCCTAAGACTCTAAGAGAGATAAATGTTTGCAAGTGTCTAAAACAAGGATAGCCAATATCTGAGAAATAGGGAAAAATAATTTTTGAAGCTATTTTTTATGGGAGGAGGCACACCCGGCAGTGCTCAGGGATTACTCCTAGTTCTGCACTCAGAATTACTTCTGGTGCTGCTCAAGAGACCATATGGGATGCTGGGATCAAACCTGGCTCAGTCACATGCAAGAAAAGCACCCTGTACACTGTCCTATCTCTGTGGTAGCTTTTTATTATTAATAAGACATCATGATTTACAAAGTTATTCATTGTTAGTTTAAGACATACTATATTCACACACTAGTCATACCACCAGTCAACTTTCCTCCACTAATATTCCCAGGTTCCCTCCCTTCCATCTCAATCTTCACCCTTCCAGCCTACCTTCTAGACAGGCACATTCTTGAGTTTAGTTGTTGTGTTTTGGATCTCCTGAATTCAAAGCTGTTGACTCTGTAGTCTGGATATATAGCCTCTATACCATTGATGTGCCTTGACCCCTTGATCCCTGTCTCTGTTACTTTTGGTCCACTTCTTGCTCCTTCTATTTCCTCCCCTCTTTGTTCTTCTCTTTCCTACATCCTGAAATAAGTATCACCCTTTAATACTCTGCATTTCCTATTCTATATAGAACAGATAAGTGAAATCACCATGTGTTTGTCCTTCTTCTAGCTTACTTTTAAGTTTTATTCATAATCTCCAAAGTTGAAGCAGTTTTATTGTGACTCAAGGAGGATAAGTGAAGTCCTGAGGAACTGAGTGATTTTTAAAAATATATTCCTTACTTCACTGTATAGAAGAAAGGCAATCAATGAGGAAAACACCATGCTTTGGTAACTAAAAGATCAACATCTGGGACGTATTTGAAAATTGACAATGAGGACATTTTCTAGTCTTCCTTTGGTCATGACACATGACACTTTGAGGAAACCAGGATCATTTGCATGCATCATCTTATTCTTAAACAACCTCATATGTTAGACATTTTCACTAGTAATTTGGTAATTTGGGTACCCTGCTTGATAATACACACTAGTCTGATGAAACTCCCAGGTACACTCGTCTTCAGGCTGAAACCCTGGAGCCTTCTCAGAGGGGGGTGAGTGGTGAGTCTCCCTCCAGTCCCCCATACTTCCAGAAGCCCCAGTAGCCACACCCATATCTCACAGCTGCTACCTGTCGATGACTCATCTTTACAGCTTTATGACTACTCTCGGAAGTGATGCCAACCCGATTAAATTTATAGACACACCAGTTTGGGGGAAGAAAACCCTTGGGCTTCCTCAAGTGATAGGGTGGTCTGAGAATTGTTCCAGTTTTACAGATCGTGGAGGTCCGGGAGTATGTGGCTGCATATGCATCTGCATGACATGTCCAAATTCTACAATGCTGATAACTCAGTATGATCATAGCAAATTAGATGGGGAAGTAACACAGAAGGCAACTAAGCTCAATAAGTAAAAACAATAACACAGACAGCTCAACTAGCTAGCAACAAAACATCGTAGGAAATTCTCAGACAACTTTAATAACCCCATTGTGAGATATAATAATTTCCACAATTTTTCTTTTACATATTTTTTGATAATATCACTACCATTTTTCTGGAACAAGAAATAGAAAATGAATCATTTTGTTCCTGCCCAGAGAGCAAGCTTGAGGGATGGATTGGAAACTGGATAATGGTGGAGGAAAGGTCACTCTGGAGCTGGGCTTGGTGTTGGAACACTGAATGCCTGAAACAATTGTATTATGAACAACATTGTAAACCATAGTGTTTAAATAAAGTTAAAAACACAGGTGAATAAGCAAAGACTAGAGTTTGTTTTCTAGTTTGGAGCAAAAATCCAGTTCAGAGAATTTGGAAGCAACAGAGGTTAGCAGAGATTATATCTAGAAAGTCATGTAGAGCTAGATGTCAAGGGTTTCTACATGTTAAGATTACATTTCATAATTGTATTTTAAAGGTTTTGTGAATATCACGGTCACGGTCCTCCCATTGTTCATCGATTTGCTCGAGGGGGCCCAGTAACGTCTCCATCGTGAGACTCGTTGTTACTGTGTTGGCATATTGACTACATCACGGGTAGCTTGCCAGGCTTTGCCATGCGAGTGAGATACTCTCAGTAGCTTGCTGGGCTCTTGGAGAGGGGCGGAGGAATCGAACTCATGTCAGCCATGTTGGCTACGTGCAAGGCAAATGCCCTACCCACTGTACTATAGCTCCAGCCCTTTGTGAATATAGGTAAAGATAAATATAAATGTAATTCTTAGAGAGCTTAAACTTAGTGTCTTTAATTTGACTGGTGGGTTCTCACTAAGAACTAATTATATTTACTAAAAGTTCCTTCCGGTTTGTTGTTGCCTTTAACTTTTAACATCAGAGAGAAATCATTACTTTCAATCTAAGTCTTTGAACTAAAAGATTAATTTGTCAGTCTCAAAGAAACATGCTAATTTGATTGGAAGATTTTTACACTTTATGTTACTCAACATCAAGTAGTTTCCATGGAAAAGCTCACTTTCAGTTGATCAGAAATCAGAGATATAATGGCTAGAAAATTCAGCTGGAAAAGCTGCTTATGAAAATGTGCGTGTTGAAGCAAACTTTATAATCCTGTTCTTCTAATATCTGAATGTCCTATCAGGCAACAGTGGCCAGTTCCCTCAAATGGCAGACAACTGATTGGCAGCCAGTGGCTGCTTCCACATTACCCGTAACACTACTGTCCTCTTTTCCAGATGTTATCCTTTATCCTGTGATTCATAGGTACAAGAAATGTCAGGAGAAACTAGCAAACAAGCCAACCAATCATTTCTTTTGCTCACCAAATTAGTCCCATTCTGCTGCCCTCAGCTAAATCTTTTCTCCCACTTGTCGTTCTGCTCACATACCCTGGAAGCATTGCTTTTTTCACTGCCTCCTACGCAAAATTATCCTGTTGCCTGCGACCTGCCCACAGAGCAATTATTTAAACCGTTGTTAGGCACTCAGAATTCCCAGAGTACCAAAACAGCAAAGTGCTAAAGAAATATGCAAGGTAGAAGTAGTTTCTCTGAAAAGTAATAAACATCTGACTGGTTGGAAGAGGAGAGGAGGTTTATTTTATTTTATTTTAATTTGCTTTTTGAATCACAACTGGCAATGCACAGGGGTTACTCCTGGCTCTGCACTCAGGAATTACTCCTGGCAGTGCTCAGGAAATCATGCAGTGTTCTGGGATTCGGACCTGGGTTGGTCACATGCTAGGCAAAAGCCCTACCTGCTGTACTATTGCTCCAGCCTGAGGTTTATTTTAAATGACAATTGAGAATGGACTGCTCATACAGCATAGAGGGGATTAAAAATCCCCAGTTTGCTTTGAGAAAACTCTGTCTTCATTTTTACTTAAGTAGAGAGGGAGAGAGAGAGATCTGACGTCCCATGTTCGAGGTGCAAATAATGATTAGGTTCTTTTTAATTTTTTTCTTGTGTTATTTTTTTTTTTGCCACACCCAGCAGTGCTCAGCGATTACTCCTGGCTCTGTACTCGGAATCACTCCTATTGGTGCTCAGGGAACCAAATGGGATGCCAAGGATGAACCTGGTTCTGCTTCGTGCAAGGCCACTATAATAGCTTACCCACTATAATAGTTCTCTGGTCCCAGTAGATTTTTCAAATCTTTCAGCAAGTTCTGTCTTCAATTTCTCTGGCACTTAAGGCAACAATGTCTAGATAGAAAACACTCATCTATTGGAATGTGAAATGCTCAACATTGCACTTTTATATTAATATACATTCTGAGAACGGCATTCTAGGATGGCATTTTGTCCTATGAGTTCATTATGAATTTCATGCAGTTCCCTAAGTGAGAACTCCTCAGATGCTGCCTCATCGCCCTGCTATGTTTCCAGTGTCAGTGGAACAGGATGTATATCTTACGAGGGAAGGGACATTTTTTAAAATGGCTACTAAATGAGTTGGGCATTATGAAAACCAAATGTAAGCAACTGCATTGAAAGTGTCCAAGCACACGCTTAGAGAAAGTTTGCTCTTTCATTGTGCTCAACTTTCCGCATAAAGGTTGATGGACATGAGGTCCTATGTCAAAAGATAACTGACTTTTTAATTAAAATATACCACTTCCTTACTCTTGAAAGTCTGGTTTATTGCATTCCAAAATTTTCACTTCATGAATTGTACCTATTTTCTTGCCGCCTACACTTTCTGGAATGCAGACAGCTTTTAGCTTTGTCCTCACTGGAAATGCTAGATCATAGTGCTGTGGCAACTGCTGCTCTAGCTGATATTTCCAAGGATGCCACCCCCACAAATTTTTCTAACCCACGAGCATTTCTCATAACTTCCTGCTTTTCCTAAATGTAGAGCAGACCCCAGAGCATAAAATGCTGACTGTTATTTCTGGTCCGAGTCTGTCATAAGAACCCCACTCTGGGGATCAAACAGGCAATTTGGATTTAGGTAGTAAAACCAAGTGTCTATTTAAGAATAGAAGCTACTTTAGAATTGTTTCTTTAAGCAATTGCTATACTTTTCATAAAACAAACATTTTTACAGCAATGCATTATTAGCAACTTAACTTCCTCACTTTCAACCTTTGAAATAGAAAACTTTTTAAGGTTAATTGATCTAATTCTATGTTCTATGACAGCACAATTAAACACATAGCACACAAACACACATGCACAAGAAAATAAATAAAGGAAAGAGAAATTCACTAATGAGCATACCCGTGGTTTCACTAGCACTTTCTATTTGGAATTTTAGAGAGATTCTTTCCCATCTGAAGCATTGTAAACTCAATGTTGATTAATGGGAAGGTGATTGATTTATTTGCTTGCTCAAACTTGGATTATTGGCTTGGAGGTCTACTAGATGCATTTTTTTGCATTTAATCACTTATCTATAAATTGGATAAATATATACTGAGTGCTTGTATACTGGATTCCTTTAAGGCTCCAACATCATATTCATTAACACTATTAATAAAAAATATCTTCTATTCAGATTCTTCTGAAAATGAGATGAAAAGCTGTAGATAAATCAAAAGATTTGGTTATCATTTGTGATCAGTCGAACTTGTTTCCAGTGTTGCAGTACATGGTAATTTTGTGGTCTTGGCTTAATTCTAGACTTCTCAGAAAACAAAAAGATTGAACAGGATAATGCAGTATTATGGCAGGCATTGAAATTTGAATTATTTTTTTTCACCATTCTGATCATTCAAACTATAGCATTAGATTCTTTGGCTTACAATAAAATATAGAACTTTTCAACCTAACAAATTTTTTGTCATACTGCTTTCAAATTGTGTGTAATTCTTACCTTCTATGTGTATAAAACCTGTGTAGAGGAATATACAGTGGCTCAGGAATGCACAGGTGTATAAGGTAAGACTCTCCCTTCTTGATCTAGCAGACATGACATTCATTAAAGTAACTAATAGAGCAATTGTAAAATAAGTGGAGAGTGGCACAGATGTTATACTTATCAGTGATCTGAAAAACACTGCAGAGAATGATAGAAGAGAGTATAATTTATTTGGCCTGAGGGACTTGGTAGTGTTTGCAGTGAAGGAGATATTTAGACATTTGCAAAGAAGGAGATTTTTACGCTGGGTCACCAGCAACTGGAAAGTTAGAACAGGTGAAAAAAGGATTTTAAGAAAGAGAGGAACTAGCAGAATGAAGTGGAGATGTTAACAGTCATTGGGTTGTTAAGGGTAGAGGAAATAAGTTCTTTTCTTTTTCAAAATGGAGGCACAAGATATAAAATGTTATATTTGTTTTAGGTACACAAAAAGATTCTTTATTGTTACATATTGTGCAATGATCACAAAATAGCACCAGTTAATGTCCATCACCACTTTTTTCTAGTCCACACCAAAAGTGGCTGTTTCTGACTGCCAATCTGACTGTTGTGAGGTTTTTGTTTTGATTTACATTACTAGGATGAAAAGTGATAAGAGCATTTTTAATGTACCTATTTACTATCTCTATGTATTTCTTGAGGAAGGATCTCTTCAGCTCTTCTCCCCCCATTTTCTTATGGGATTGATATTATTGTTTAGTTTTATAAGTGCATTATAAATCTTGGAAATTACTCCTTTGACAAATGAGTGGTTAGTATTTTAACAATATTAAATTTTTCCAATCCATTGACATATTTTCCATTCAATTTGGTGTCTTTTTTTTTCAGATTTTTCTTTTTTGGCTACCCCCATGTGGGTTTAGGACATACTACTGACTCTGTTCAAGGGTAACTTCCGGCAGTGCTCAAGGAACTCTCTTGTTCCAGTAATCAAACTTGGGTCAGTTGCGGTCAAAGCAAGCATCTTACTCCCAACATTATATCTCAAAATCCCTGATTCCTAGAAGAAAATAATTTCATTGGCATTTATCATTGATTAAATGATTAAAAAGAATATATTTTACAGTGGCCAATTTTGTAGAATGCTCAATTTAAACATCCTAAAAAACAGTGGAGAGAATCCTAATGTAACAAATGGATCAGTACATAGTTTACGGCAGCTCTTAAAGGGTGAGACAAATTGATCTGGGAACATTCACCTAATGTTTACTGGTCTTTAGGCTGACGCTTTTTGTGGAGGAGAGGGCTTGGGCCTCACCCAGTGCTGTTTAGCTCTTGCTCCTGGCTCTGTGCTCAGAGATCACTCTTGGTGGTATTCGGTGCCAGGCATTCAACCTGATTTTCTGAGTGCCAGGCAAAAGCTTGAACCCTTGTACTGTCTCTCTGGCTCCCAGGATGAGGCTTTTTTAAGGATGCGTCTTTTCAATCATTGATAACTAAGGCAGAATTTCATGAACTTTTGGCCCACTGAACCTTGTGGAAGAACTCTAATTGCCTGCTTTAGGTCACACAACAGTTCTTGTCTAATAATCAGTGTAAGTGTTTACCAAGACCTTACAAAGCTGGGCCATTTGTTCATTTACTTTCAGAAGGACAGAGAAACAGCACTATATAATCAGGCAGTAGCATCCACAGACTACTTAAACCATTATAATTTTGATGACAATTACATAGTACTTAATATTTTAATATTTTCTAAAGTATAAAGAATTTACATATTTAAATTTTTTAATTAAAGATCAAGCTTTAAAATGAATGCCTTTTTTCTTTTCCTTTTCCTTTTTTTTAATTGAATCACCATGAGCAAAACTTACAAAACTTTCATGTTTGAGTCTCAGTCATGCAATGATTGAACACCCATCCCTCTACCAGTGAACATTTTCTACCACCAATGTCCCCAGTATCCCCCACCCCATGCTACCCCTCCACCTGCTTCTATGGCAGGCAGTTTCCCTCTTACTCTCTCTGTACTTTTGGGCATTATAATTTACAATATAGATACTGAGAATCAGTCCTTTATCTTTCAGCACACATCTCTCATCCCGAACGATCCCTCCAACCATCACTGACTTAGTGATCCCTTCTCTATTCCAGCTGCCTTCTCCCTCAGCTCATGAGGCAGCCTTCCATCCATGGAGCAATATTCCTGGCCCTTGTCTCTAGTATCCTTGGGTATCAGTCTCATATTATGTTAAAAAATGAATGTCTTTTAGTATGAGAAAATCACAATGGAAAAACAAATTTTTTGGAACTAATTACCTTAGCACATTTTTATTCATATTAGGTTAAGCTATTCATCTGCTAAATTGTATAACTGGGAATGTCCCTGAGAACTGTCCTTTTTGATTTTAGCCAGATTGAAAAGAGAATTGCACACATGGTGCAGACATTCTGGATGTTCAAAACAGAAGGATGCATGGGGACTGGTGTTGTTTACTTCCTGTTGTAATGCCATATATGTAATGGAAAGAGTGTGGGAGAAACTGGTAGGTTTTGAGACAGTCTTACTATGTGATACCTGGGAGAGTTAATCAAAAGTCACATAATTTATTTAAGTGGATATATTTGCCACAGTGCAAAGCACACGGAAGTCAAAAGACTCTGGTATGCCTGACTTGCAAGGAGAACAAAAATCAATATTTAAAAAGAGAGAATGCAAACATTATGCCACTATATTATGAGTCTTGAGGAAGAAACAGCTGTTGCATTAGTTCTCACTTTCTAGATGTAGCAGAGCATTGTCAGTGAATTTCTCGGAACATAGTGACTTGGCTGAGACATCACCACATGATTTAAACTCTGCAATATTTGGCTTTTCCGCTAACTCCAGGTGCAAAATTTTACACTAAGCCTCTATTTCTTTAGAATTGAAATTCTTCCCAACTAAGGATTATTTTCAGGCAATTTAAGATTTTAAGACACTGGACTTCTTAGTGAATTTTACTTGTTATTCCCAGGACCTCTAAGTGTTGTAATGGAAATGAATTTGTGATCAAAATGATACCATGTGTCCAGTTTCACTTTCATTATTATTTTATATCATCCTCTAATATGGTAGTTTGCTCTTTCAGGCATTATAATTCTGACACCACAGAATTAAGAGGATTTTCTATAATGCAAAGGCTCCAGTGCTTTTTTAAAAATTATTGTAAAGTAAACAAAACATGAGTGGCACAAACACCAATGTACATGGATCCATATACATATAAATGTATGTTGTTTTTTTGTTAGTAGCAATTTATCAAAATACCTTCAAAGTTTATTCATGTTGCTCACATTTAGTTTTAGTCAACTTCTTGGATGAGAGACGACCCTCAGCAAATCAGAATCACACAATTGAATGGAGAAACCACCATGGACCAAAGAGATAGTACCATGGGTATGGCATTTACCTACACGTGACACCCAAGGATTAGATTAATATACTGTTTAGTACAAAGAAGTCTACCAATTTTTTAAAGAACAACTTTTAGTGCCTACAATTAGTTCTTATTAGCTCTTACTTTCCATCTCTAGCACTTCATTAATACGAAGACTTTTATGAAAAAGCTGAGCTACTCCTTAAAATATCAATTCATTTATGCACTCAGAAATATGATTTGGTTATTTAAATTGTTTAAAAAAGCAAGATTTCTGAAGTCATGGAACTTGAGGGTTAATGAGGAGGTATAGGGATAAAGTAAGAAAAAAATAATATATTTCAAGGAGTAGTGAGTGCTGTAAAAGTAATTCATTCATTTTGCAACCCTATAGAGTGTTTGCATATTAAGTCACTTGTTATATTAATTGATTCTAGAGTAATTGGAATTTAGGTGGTGAATGATACCTAACACTTCTTCCATAAATTCCTCTGCTTGCTATTATATTTTATTTTCTGCAGTTAGAATTTCTTTCTTAATCTAGCTTTTAAAGGAAAAGGTGTGGGCCAGTCATTTGACTAAGGGCCAGATAGAAATAGAAGCATGAATAAAATGGGAGTCAGTCACTTACGGTTTTCTAACATATTACAGAGCAAATTTTTATCCTGTGTACTTCTAAAGACAAATCACAGATAGAGAAAGAAGATCATTTATGAGTTGCTGGCATGCACTGGCAGTAGCGTTATCTGGGGTTTAGTGTATGTCCAACAGTTGAGGCTTCCTTGGATAGAAGAACAGAGAGTTCAGTCTTTACAAAGCTTAGGGCTGGCGCAATAGCACAGCGGCAGGGCATTTTCCTTGCACGCGGCCGACCTGGCAGACCCAAGTTTGATTCCTCCACCCTTTCGGAGAGCTCGACAAGCTACCAAGAGAATCTCACTCATACGCAAAGCCTGGCAAGCCACCCATGACGTATTCGACATGCCAAACACAGTAACAACAAGTCTCAGAATGGAGACGTTTCTGGACCCGCTCAAGCAAATTGATGAACAACGGGAGGACATAGCTACAGTGATGAAGTCACTTACACAAATGCGTATCTTAGCAGCTTATGTTACGTGTTATTCACTTGACTCATTCAAGGTATAAGAACATAAAATATTAATAATCTGGTTATATTAGCAGTGAATCAGACAGTTCTATGAGTTACCAATGTATTCTTATTCTCTAAGAAGTCCCCACATTGAAATATAATCTTTTTTTGTTTTTTTAAAGGTTTTTTAAAAATATATATATATTTTTTTATTTTACTGTTTTTTTTTATTAGTGAAACACCATG
>JAOXYA010000018.1:68601456-68611832 GCA_028565675.1 Sorex palustris
ATTCTCCTAACCCTGAAAGAGCCTTGAATATGGCACTTTTTAAAATCTCAGGGCTAGGACGAAGAAGATGTTACTGGGGTCTGCTCAAGTCAATGGACGAATAACAGGATGATCGTGATCGTGATGTACATCTGTTTATCTAAAAATTTATGTAGCTTTATTTTATATTTATAATTTCAACTGATTTTGTTTTTTTTGGGGGGGTGAGGGCTCACACCCAGTGATGCTCAGGGGTTACTCCAGGCTTATTCGCTCAGGAATTGCTTCTGGCGTTGCTTGGAAGATCATATGACGTTGCTCGAAAGATCATATGGAATACTAGGAACTGAACGCAGGTTGACTGCATGCAAGGTAAATGCCCTACCAGCTGTGCTATCGCTCCAGCTGCAGATTTTGTTTCTTTTTATTGTCTAATTTTCCTGTATTGGTGCAGTACAGAGTTGAATATAAATAGTAAGAGGGAATATAACTTTTGCCTTTCAAATTTTTCATGAAAAAATTTACTATTTCACTTTTGAGTATGTTAGCTATAATTATTTTTGAAAAAATTGTATATGCCTTTTATCAGAAAGGCCCTGGAAACTACATTCTAGTTCTAGTTTTCTGACATTTTATTAATTAATTTTATTTTGCCAGCCATTAATTTAATCAAAAAATTGAAATAATTTTTGTCTAATTCCTTTCTCATGCCTATTGAGATGGTTCTATGATTTATCTCCTTTATTATAAGTCTTATTGCAATATGTGATCAGCATGTGGCAAAATAATGTGCCATTTAATAATGGTCATCACGTATAATATTTTTTAAAAACATTGTTACATTATTTTGCTAGTGTTTTATATAGGATTTTTCCTTCTATATTCAGAAAGGCTATTGTTAGATTTTTAATTCTTGTGTTAACTTTTTTAAATTTGTCACTTGTGTATAAGTTTCACAGAATGAGTAGGGAAATGTTACTTCTCTTCAATTTTCTGAAAGAATTTGCCAAGAATCAATACTAATTTTCTTATATATTTAGTAGAAGTCACCAATAAAGTAATCTTGCTTTGAATTTTTCTGTGACAAATTTAATTCAATCTCTTTCCTTATAGATCTATTCATATTTCCAATTTTTAGTAAATAGTAATAGTTTTTGTCTTTCTAGAGATCTTTCTATTGATATAAATTATTTTAATTGGTTCCTTCCCCTTTAAAAGCATGGTATATCTGCTATATGTCTTGGAAGTATCCAAATTTAAGAAACTGCAATCTTGCAGGGAAGAAAGATATGTGCACAAATAAGCCAATAAACCCAGTACAATGTAAAGCAGTTGTGCTCATATAAAATATTTTAAAATGTAAAACTACATAAGTGAAATATTATTTGCATATTTAATTCACCATTAGAAAACTGAAGTATTCGAATTTTTCTGGATCTGGAAGGTATTCAGAGGTAGCAGTGTTCAGAAACCATTCTTTTTGAGTCTCTTATAATTCTACACATAAGGTCAGCAATGGTACATCTACTGTCTTTCAATATTATCTTTTCTTTCTTATTTTTCAGTATATTTCTTCCCAGTTTCTCCACCAAACTCTTGGCCACCTAGGCCAATGGCTCAATTCCAGGTTCAAGGACGTGATGCTGCTCAGTTTTTATGGTGCTGGGGATTGTCTGGCCCACTCCAACAGTGCTGGTAGACCTCCAGGCTGCACCAAGAAATGCTTGGAGGATCCTATTATGCCAAATATTGAACTGGAATAGGGTGCAGGCAAGCCATGTACATTAACCCGTGTACTATCTCTCTAACCTGATCAGATGATCATTTCAAGAGCATTTGTATAGCAAACAGCTTTGGAAGAAAGAAATACAATTTCTCTAGTGCCAAGAACTCATGTACTTACTCTCAAGTACAGAATATCCAAGTTTCCTGAACTCAGGGGCCTTTTCTGTAGCATAATCCATTGTATATATAGATATTAACTGGCCTTCTTTATGTTGAGCTGTTGTAATTGTTCTAGGGGAATGGTTCAATTGGTAGGGTAAAGGGAATTACAAAGAGAGAAAGTTCATTGGGCAAAAGTGTGTATGGGAAAAACAGTAAAATTATAAATAATGTTTCTGTTCATGGAAAGCAAGTAGGAGCTTGGTAAATTACACAGGGTAGTGTAATTTTGTATGCCACATCAATATTATTTTTAAATTTATTTTTAGGAAAAACAAATAGCCAATGACTTATGAATAAGTACCTTCTCAGTTCTTTAAAACATTAAATCAGCAGTGATGTATGTAAGGTATTAGATAAGATTTTGGAAAAGAAATTTATATAAAATAATTATTTTCTTAAGTTGGTTTAGTGGAAGTCAGAAGACAAGTATGAAAGACTTTATGCAAATATGGCAACAATAAACTAGATCCTGGTTGTTGTTGATACCATTTATATTTATAATGATTAGCATGTTGCCTGGCACCTGACAATGTGCAACAGATATTACAGTATGAAAATTTGAATTTCAGTAGAGGGAAGAGAAAAATAATGCTTCTATACAAGTTCAAGTGGACAACAATACAAAGATGGGAAAACATGAGAAAAACATGTTTAAAGAACACAATAATGAGGTTTTGTTTTCAACACGTTAAATTTGAAGCATCTGCAGATTAGTTTGGATGGTGATGCAGAGCAGGCAGTTAGGAGTAGAAACTAGAGTCTAAGAATGTTTTTGTGAGCACTATCTCCATAGAAGTGATTAGTGAAGGAGCAGCAAGGTAGGGTGGTGGTGGAGAGAGAAAACACAAAACAAAACTCAAGTTCAAAAAGAAATCATGGACTATACCCTATTCAGAATTATAAAAAGAAAGAAATTTGATAGAGAAAGAAAGAATAGTCAAATTCAAAACAAAACAAAGCATACTTATCTCAGAGTTTCAGAAACCGGAAGACTCTTAAAAAAATAATAATGGTCACATTCACTGAGCTTTCAGCAGGGTTTAGGAGATTTAGAAAACGATCATTAAGAGATTAGTAATGTTTTTGTCAGAGAATAAATCTAATAGTGATAAAAGTACAAGCTAGATGGCAGAGGGTGGGAAAAGGAGTGCCAATGAGAATATGTAAGGAACACAAACATAGTTTTTAAAAGCTTCAGTGGCAATTTATACTTTGGATTAGCTAGGTTCTTGCATTTGGAAAAAACTGGAAGGAATACTTAGTGAATTTTATAAAGAGTAAGGGTGCATAAGCTTGCTAAGATACATTTGAAATATAGATTAAATGTGTAATTCTGTGGTGGATCTGAGTAATACCTGGAGAATACGGTCCCTGAGTATAAAATCTTGTGCCTATCTGACCCTGAAACTACTGTAGTACTGCTGATCGCAGAGGATTCAATATCCCATTTTTGACTGTTTTTGCCCCAGATAAGAGATTAGGCGCTGAGATCGACTGCCAAATCATCAATTGTATCAATTGCAGCACAAGTTATTTATGAACACTGCCCTACCCCCACCCCCATGCCTGCTTGCGCATACGCACACACATACACACACACACAAACACACACACACAAACACACACACAGAAATATAGAGAGAAGAGAGACTCTGACACAGAGAGATGTTCCTTTTAGGATACTATTATTTTTATTTTCTGCCACATCTGGTGGTATTCAAGGCTTACTCTGGACTGTGTTCAGGATTACTACTGGTAGTGCTCAGAGGCCCATATAGGGTGCTACAGATAAAACTGGGATTGATTATTGTCACTGTCACTGTCCTCCCGTTGTTCATCGATGAGCTCGAGCGGGCCCAGTAATGTCTCCATGCAAGGTAAATGACCTACCCACTGTACTATCTCTATAGCCCCCAAGATACATTTTTTCTTGTTGGATTTTAGCGAAATGCCATCTGATTCAACTATTTTTTTAAAGATAAATTTAAAGAAAGTTCAAATTTTTTTTAAAGATAAATTTTCACTGTCACTGTCCTCCCGTTGTTCATTGATTTGCTGGAGCGGGCCCAGTAACGTCTCCATTGTGAGACCTGTTGTTACTGTGTTCGGCATAATGAATACATCACAGGTAGTTTGCCAGGCTTTGCTGTGCAGGCGAGATACTGAAGGTAGTTTGCCAGGCTCTCCAAGAAGGGTGGAGGAATCTAACCTGGGTTGACCCGGTGGGCCACAGGCAAGGGCAGCATTCCCCGAACAGAGGACTGGTCTTCAGTCAAGGGTGTACGAGTAGCTGCACTCCCCTGCTAGAACCTCCAAACATGATAAATTTTGAAGAGATTAAATTCAAACTTTTAAAACTAGGATAAAAACTAACTTCACTAGTTGAAAGCTTCAGTTTAAATATTAAACAGAATCCTGAATTTGATTTTAGCGTTGATAGAATTTAAATACTCAAGTCACAGAATTGCATAGGCTGGCAGGAGTTTGAGCATAAAGTTATACATAATGAATTAGCTGAGGGATTGGAACAAGGTGACATGAGCTAAAAGTGACTGCATTCCTGGGATTCCAAGGGTACTGTACTGTAGCACTGTCCTCCCGTTGTTCATTGATTTGCTCAACCAGGCCCAGTAACATCTCCATTGTGACACTTATTGTTACTGTGTTTGGCATATCGAATACTGCACCAGTAGCTTTCCACGCTTTGCCAGGCAGGCAAGATACTCTCCCTACCTGTCCGGCTCTCTGAGACGGGTGGAGGAATCGAACTCAGGTCCATTGGGTGCAAGGCAAATGCCTTACCCACTGTGCTATCTCTCCAGCCTGGGTCCAAGAATCAGATGCAAAATTTAAATCATTGACAAAAACAAAACAACTCTCTCTCCTTCTCTCTGATACTTCACTCCCCTTAACTTCAGCCTTTGATGGGTTTTCCAATGAAGAAAGCAGGGTACTTTCTGAAGGGAACAGGAACAGCCTCTTGCCTGGGAGGTGAGTGCTGGGATAACCACCCCTGCCTGGGAGGCGGGTGCCAGGACTACCTCCTGCCCAGGAGGTGGAGGCCGTTCATTGGTGGCAGAAAAGGCAGCGCCAGTTCAAGCTAGGCAAACAGGGAGAAGTGGTTGGAAGGGATGAGTGGGTGTGGGCAGCCAGCAATGTTGTTCTCCAGTGGTGGTCCAGGGGGCCCAGCACCCCCAGGGTCTTCAGCTGAGGCTTCGAGTGGAAGAGGTAGTCAATGATCCCCTTGAGCTTCAAAGTGTAATTGGTGTAAGGCATGAGACCCTGCTCTTAGGCACTCTTAAGCCAGAAACCGTGGGTGATTCCCCCGGGGGCTGTCCCAAATTTCCCACTGCAGCTGAAGTTGGTGAGACTCTCATTGTACCTCCATTCCTTAAAGTCCTTATGATTGCTCTCTACTCCCCCAGTGCTCAAGTACTCCACAACACCAGAGTTGGGCAAGGAGTTGAGGTTGGCACACAGCACCAACGGGATGGTCCCAAGCTCCCCCAGCACGCCAGGCTGCAGGCTCTGGGAAGCTCTGTAATGATGTTCTTCACTTCTGACAGGAACATCATCGTTTGGACCAGCTTCACTTCTGAGTACTCCAGGTCCCAGTGCATGTGTGCATTCACCACCAGGAGTAGCTGGTTTTCTGCTCCGAGATGGGGCTTCCCCAGTGCTGTCCCCATCAGCTCCTTCCGCAGCTCCAACAGGGACTCGACGCCAATGTTATCCTTAGTCATGATTCGATTCAGCATTGCCTCTGAGCCCGCAGAGTTGGCCATGGCCATTGAATTCAACTGTATATTTCTGAATCAGAGTGATTTTCTCGGTCTTAAAGAATATTACACATCTGTCCACATGCTTCCATTCTTGTTCCGACATGGTCCTTGCTCTTGATTTTGGGCTGAAGAACCCATTATACCCCTCCGCTCCTTCAGTTCCACTAGGAAAAAAAACAGACTGTAATACTGCTCAGTTTCCACCTTCTGCAGGCTGATGATGTCGGCAATGCAGTTCACGAGCTCCAGGATGATGGCCTTTTTCTGGTAGTCCCAATTGAGTGCCCACAATGGGCAGTAGTCGTACAGTTGCCGGGTAGTGTATTTGTCACAGAGTACGTAGTCGCACATGATGGAGAGCAAAGTCCATGGGCCTCGTCTGGTCAGGCTCCTGCATCATGATCCACGATCTGGGGGATGGCTGCTCAGTGTACACTGCCAAGTTATGGAGCAAATAGTTTAGTAGCCTTCTCATTCCATCCAGTTCCAGATAGAGGTGCAGTAGGTCTACAACTGAATCAGTTTTCTCAGCTCAAAATGCAGAACTCATAACAGGTTGTTATTTAAATAGAGTTCCCTGAGTGCTACTATGTTCCCAAGTTCCAAGAGTACAACTGGGAGAAAAAATTAATAAATTGTAATAGCTGGTTGGAACCTTGTTTCATAAATGACATCATCCACTCCTAATAATCAGTATTTCTGAACTGCTGAAAAGTTAAAGTTTTTGCCAAGCACTTAATAAGCTATACCAATACTGTGGTCAGATTTCAATGCATCAGCCACTTCAAAGTCAAAGTAAGAACAATCATCTCCCAGTATATAGAAGCTCAAAATGGTCAACAACTATTATCATCTTCATTTGGGAGATAGAATTTATATTTATTTATTTACTTAGGCTTTTTGTGTCATACCTGTTGATGCTCAGGATAATGGTCTGTACTCAAGAATCACTCCTGGCAGTACATGGTTAACAAAATGGGATGTCAGGGATTGGACCTTGGTCAGCTGTGTGAAGACAGACACCCTGCCCTTTATACTATCACTCTGGCCTTAACTTCCCTTATTTTGTTAGAAGGATGGCGAGCACCTGGGTTATCAAAGGCTATCTCTGACCATGTGTACCACTAAACCTCATTCAGTCAGTAAATTCAAAATCCTTTTACTGTGGTACTAGGGAACAAGTATATGATTCAAGATCTCAGAGAAGCAACTTCTTTTGTGGTCATTATGAATTTTGGGGTTGAAAGCATACGCATTGCACTGGCATATTTTCTAGAGATTTGGGGTTTTGTATCTGTGGAGACCATGCTCTTTAATTCCTTCCAATTGCTTTCTATTATCTACCTGGTACAGGAAGAAGACTGAGATTGTCATGCAGGGGGCAAATGATGTTCTGCCAGGGAAAGGCTAAGATTGGGAAGTGGTTTGAAAAGTCTTTGAAGTCCGTTTGTTTTCATTCACTCAGTAAAATTTAATTGCTGAGAATGACTATGTGTTGGGAGAACAAACAGCACTTTTGCCAATGTTTGCACCTCTGGGAACCAACAGCTGGCAGAATAGCAAGCATAGGAAACCAAATAACTTGGGCTGTGCTGCAATAAGAATACACCTTGGATATTGGTTCTGCTAATATGGGAGGTCAAGAATGTTTTCTCTGAGTTTACAGTGAATTTTAAGGATCACATATAACTAGACAGGTGTAGGGAAGGAAGAGATAAGCCTTGTAGAAAAGATTATTATCTGATGACAATAAGGAAGGATCTAGGTGTGTTTGAAGAACTAAGGAAACTGTAAACTGTGGAGCTATGGTCTAGGAGTACAAAGGTAGAATGCTGACAAAAAATATCTGAGTGTGAGATGAAGCTTTGTAGGAATGTTAAAGAATTTGGACTTCATCTTCATCTTGGAGGACCAATAGGGAGGCTTTCTAGAGGTTTGAGCAGAAAAATAACAGTAACTTGATGCTGTCGGCAGTTAGAGAATGTTAGAGAAGAATCAGGAGTTCACAGACCAATTAAGAGGCAAAACACAGCTAGCCCTTCAACACCACCAATTTTAGCTGCCAATCATTTGTTTGTTTTGAAATAAATACCATTGGTCCTACAAATGCAGAGTTTTATACCACAGAATCAGGTCAATAGTATACAGGTTTGTTTGGCTGATGTGAACAGACTGCTGATATGAAGGCTAGCCAAGGGACAAGAGCATTGCCAGAGTTTTTTCATCTCTGGGTCTTCTGAAGCCAATACCCCTAAGATGAAAAAAAAGAGATGATAATGGTTTAGTTTTGGTAATGTCAAAAGAAAAAACCTTTCATCCACGTATCACTTAAAGATTTTAGAGGTGAAATCTCTAGGGGTAAATGTTATAGGGAGATAGATAATGAGCTTTTGGGAAATAATAAAACTTAAGGAGAAATTGCCCAGCCCTGAAGCAGCCCAAAGACATGCAGACCAGTTCCCTTTGATAAGCAAATATCAAGCTCTTTACAGATGTGGAATCTGAGGCACCACCGGGATGCAGAAGGATGGAACCCCTCTGAAAAAGAGAAGTTCAGGAGACTGAAAGTTGTAAAAGGTTAGGAACGGACCATCCTGAGTTCAAAGTTTTCCCTGTGAAGTACTCAGATTAACTGTATGCATAGGACTTCAAGTCAAGAGAATTTGAAGAAATTCTATCCTTCTCCTTGATGCCATTCTCTGCTTTTTCCCCTCAAACAGAAGCCCATGCTCTCTCTTGAACACTTACATATCTCTAAATTTATTTCCATAAAACATTTTGTTCACTGAAAAAAAAAGATGATATGCATTTTTCTGTTTAGTGAGCAGTCTTTGCCTCTAACTCTTATTGTTGTTTCAAGGTCAAATATCCACAATAAAAGAGAGTTAAGACAGCTTCAGATGTTAAGATAATGGTAATGGAGAGAAATCAATCTATTTCTGAGGTTATAAGTTTTTTTGATCACTTGCAAGGAGAGTCTATTTATCATCTTCAGTCCAAGTTTTTGCAGAATCTGCTTCTGCTACAGATCTTGGTGTCCATATGAGCCCACAACCCCCCGCCATCCCCGTGTTCCCAGACTTAGTATAGTCTCTCTAGAGAAGAATAACAGAGACCAGTATCTCCTCTTATCTTTTAATGTTATGAGAATCAACACATAGAAAGCAATAGAAAACAAAACAAAGTAAACTGGGTGAGTGAACATTTGTAATTTCAGATGAAGCTCCTAAGAACATAGTGAGGATGATATGGGTAGGGGAGAAGATTGAATGAGAAGTGACATATGGGCACTTTGGTGATGGTAGTGAAATAACTTTGTTCTAAAATACTATGAACTTGGACAGTATTGTAATAACTTTATCTAATTTATAATACAAAATTAAAACAGAAAGGTCATATAATTATTGATAAATAAGGGTAAAAAATTATAAAATAATTCCAATTATCAGATGGGAGGAAACAGAACATATTTAGATTCTTGGAAAAACAAAAGTCAATACAAACTTTAAGAGACATAAATTCTACTCCATGTCATATTTTTAAATTGCCAGAAACTGTATAAGATCAATGACTGTTTGTACTTGAGCTTTCACTTGAGTTTTCGTTATTATATTACTTGTCATGCCTTTGAATAATTTGGGAATTTATTACTTAAATTAGTATTCATGTAGTGTTGATTATGTTACATGATTAGGAACTTTGAGATCTTTAAAACTTTAATCATGCTCTTGTTTATATTTCCCTTAATTTATGAATTTAAAATCCAGGAAATAACATCCATTTGCTTGATCATTGATTCAATACTCCAAGTTTTAAGACTTGAACCAATAGGTTCATTTTGTTTGTTTCTATTAACAAAAATTTTCTAAAAGTAACCAAAAGTAAGTTCGCCAAGTCCAAAATGAGTTGTATGCAAGGACAAGATGTTGTCTTTAAAAACATCATGTTAGTAATGACCATATTTTTCTAGAGGAGTTACTCATTGTATCATACACTAGGTTGTAGAAGAAACCATAGAAGTAATTGTTCTCTTTGACAGTAAGAGGAAACAACTGAAACCTATTCAGATTTAATGTTCAGACTCCAGTCTTTTCAGAACAAATAGGCCCCAACAATTTGAAGACACTGAAGCAAGTAAATGGAACTGAAAGCATCTTAGAGCTCCTTGTTGACACCACATGGTCATAAACCCTTCAGACTCTGCAAAGAGGTCATAAAGCAAATTGTTCCTTCACAAGTAAACCGATTAAAGGGAGACAGAGCACAGAGCTTAGACATCTTGGAGCCTAATGAGGGCATTTCAGGGAAATGATGATCCTTTTTCTAGAACAAATGATAATTTTTGTTATGTGTGAGAAACAGAACTGCTCAGAGGAATAAAGTTTGGGGACAGTGTTGGTACTAATTCTATTTTCAGTAACATTGGACTGGGTATCAGGGCACTTAAAAATTTCTAATCTGGCATTAACTGGGTAACTTTAGGTAAGTAAACCAAACACTATGCTTGTCTTTTCATATACCAAAGAGAATATCCATTTATTTTATGGACATTTATTGAGTACATTTTACTACCCAGTTACTTTCCTATTTCCAAAATCATTTCACCTTTACAAGGATTGCACAAGGAAGCCATTATTTTTCATTTGTAATAAGAAATTTGATACTCGG
>JAOXYA010000018.1:68688204-68698636 GCA_028565675.1 Sorex palustris
AAAGTTCACAACACTCATTGTGCTTGTGTCATCTTTGTAGTTTCTTTTAAGTCCTTTCTCTCAAAGTACTGTAAATTATTTCTCTGTAAGTTCTATCAGTTCTTAAATCCTTTGTAAGCCTTGTGGTACTAACAAAAAGGTTCTTATAGTACTAACAAGAATGTTAAAGGAGTATTCCTGCAGTGTCTCAGTATTGCTCAGTTTCATTTAAGAAAGTGACAAATTTCAGAGAGTAGAGCAGGAATTTTAGCCTTTTTTTAGTGGATCCAGATACATATACACATTACACACATGTACGTAGAACATTACCTATGTATATATAGAATACATGTTACCTATTTGTTTATAGACACTGACATCACTGAGACCTTACAGTTGTAGTGTCATTTAGACCTATACTCTTTTTCTCTTTTTTTCATGATTTCTCTTGCATTCTTCAGTTAGTTTCATTATTATTTGAAGCCTGTTCTGCAAATGATGGAGAGTCCCCAGGGAGGAACAGAGACTAATAGAACAGACTATAGGTATATAAGTCAGAGGGCATAGACACAAGCCTCCTGTGGATTATGGTAAACCAGAAGCCTTTCTTAAATTTTTCAATATTACTCCATTTCCAAATCTAAAGGGAAAAACATCATGCATCATAACAAATGTGCCCTAGGACTCTGCAGGAAGCTCAAGTTTGAGAATCTTTTGGGAAGTAACATTTAAGTCTACATATAAGCTTAATATAGTAGTAAATGGAGAGCCAAAACTCATCTCTCTCTCAAACAGAAAAGGGCTAGGCTATACTTCTAATTGACAACTCTTCTTGTATTTTTTCTAACAAATTGTCTTACTCCTAAACTTAATAGATTAAGTAGATTCTTAATAGACTTAGTAGATTCTGGGCAACAATTCCACAATTTCTCTCCATATCTATTAATTGAAAATCATGTCATTTGTAAATTAGAATAAAGAACCCTTCTCAAAATGTTTTAATTATGGGTTTCTTTTTCATGCTTTTCTTGCTGATAAGCTAGTTACTGACACAGAATAATATCTCAGCTTCTTTATGATTTGACTTTCCTCTTTATATAATGTCAGGTGAAAGAGTTGTATATCAATCATGACAAAAACAATTTATTCTCTCTCGCTCTCTCACCTTCTCTAACTTCTTATGATAGTTAAAATGGAGTAGAGGTGAAAATCAATGAAACTTTAAGTTTAAAATTTTAGACCTCTAGAAAATTGTGAGCTAAGCAATTAGAAATTGAGTTCGAAATGTAGAGCATTAAATGAAGGAGAATTTACTGCTGAGAATAGGGGAAAGGGTGGGAAGTGGTTATAAAATAGTGAGAACTGCTTTTCATAAACCACATAAAAACCCCATCTCATTAACCTACATACATAGGGTATACACACAGTAAAATCTTTGTAATATGGCACTTGGGAGGAAATGAGCTGCCAGTTAACTCAAGTTATGTTTAATAAAGACTTTGTTCGTGTTGTCTCAGGTGGTATCCTTTTTGTACTTTCCATATTCTCTCTTAAGAACTTAGACATAAAAGGCATTAAAAGCAGTGGTTTCTACCCATAAATAATCACTTGATCACTTGATCACTTAATCCCCCGTTATTCATCGATTTACTCGAGTGGGTGCCAGTAACGTCTCCATTCATCTCTGTTGCGTGCTAGCGTAGCCCAATGGCATCTGTTTGTTCTAGTAAAAAAAAAAATCTCCTGACCCATAAATAATCATTACTTGTTTTTTTAAAAGACTTTAGCACAGCATAGATCTTCCCTTCTGTCCTTCACTGAATGATCTCACGGTTCATTGGTCCACAATACCATTTTCAACACTTCTACCATCATCACTGGATCCTCCAATAAGAGCTACATTTGTCTCCGGCTGATGTCTTGGGAAAAGTATCAGCCTATGGACAAGATACTTTAGTCCTGAAATACACCCCTGCACTGGCAGCACCCACTGGGTCATAAAATGATGATGCCTTGTATGTCTGTGACCCATCTCAATTCTAATTCAGCGAATCCCATTAAGTTGAAAGGAGAGACCTCATCCAGGTCAAGCATACTGCTCATACTTTTATTTACTTTCTGATATCCCCTCAACTGCAAAAAGATTACAATATGTGCATGGTGCACTTTCCCCTGCAAGTATGCCAAATCCATCAGGCAAATTTCTACAATCAGACTTTGTGGTAGAGGCTGCAGATCTGAAGCATGATTACTGCTTTTTGAGGATTCTTCTCTTCTGGCTTGGTGAATCAAGCCTTAGTTGTCTCATGAAAACATTTGGGATGATACTGGGACTGCAGAGGATTTCCTGTCACTTGAGTGAGGATCTATGTCATAGCATTTCTTAAATTTATTCTTTCTTTCTCTTTGCGTTTCTGGTGGTGCTTAGGGCTTACTCCTGGCTCTACACTCAGGAATCATATGAAGTGGGCTTGGGGGACCATATTGGGTCCCAAGAATTGGAGCAGGTCAGTTGTGTGCAAGATAAGAGACCTAACTGCTGTAAACAGATTTATTTCTAAGAGGGTTTTAGGCTTGGGACACATATTAGGTTAGATAGTGAAGCTTTGTGCATTGACTTGTTGTTTTCATTGCTTTTATAGGTCACAGCTGCTTCTGCCCAGAGATTACTCCTTGTTCTATCCTCAGAGGTCATTTGTAACGGTGCTCAAGAAACCACAGTGGCAGGGACTGAACTGGAATTAGTCACATGCTCTAATCTCTTTACTATCTATCTGGCTTCCATCAGTGTTTTATTTAATTAAACATATAAAAGGTGGTCTGTGTTTATAAGGCTTCTTGAAAAAAGAAAGATTTCTAACTCAGTTTGAATTAGATTCTTAACATGTGGAGCCGCAGGACACGCTGGTATGAATAAGAAACTACAACATAAATGATCTTGTCATCACCTAACTTGGAGTCAGTAAAGTCCAAGGGAGTCATACTAGATCTATATTTGCATTTAAATAAATATTAAAATGTGTCTAAATATATATTAAACTCCCAAATGTACAATTATTATTGTCCAAGAATGGATTTTATTTCTGCATCGTTTTATCTTCTGGCCCTATGCATCGTCACAAATTCCAATCATACATAATACAGCAAAGGAATTTCCTCTTCTAATGTATTACTGTACATATTTCTGCAAGATGCAGAAGCAGATTGGGGTGTTAACTGAATAAACACAGGCAACCTGATTATGCACTTTTATAGCGTCAGTTCAGTCATGTATGATGTAAATCTCTGTTGTAAATGTTCTATCAGGCTCTCAAAAGTATACCCACAGACAACTGGAAAACCTTCTATTATAAACAGAATATTTTCATTAGCCTCAATGTAACCTGAAAGTTCCCCAAATGATCATGTGGAAGAAATACAAAAGTGAGCTTCTCCTGAAATTATGAAGTTTTTATCAATCCGGAAGCCTATGAAAGTCATCTGCCTTCAAAAACACCTTGAAATTTTAAAGCTGTTTCAGGTCTACTACAGAAAGCTATGCCCTGCCATCTTCCACATCACTCCTGATAGCAGAACCGTCAGTACATGGGGATAGCCCCGCATTGTAAACTGGGGTCAGTGGGTCTCTGTTCAAGATCTTCTGGCTTGCCCTGACTATGTGATTCTGTGGTTTTCGACAACAATTTGTTTTTCTTCCCTACTTTTTCCTTAATTCCTTGAACTTTTCAGCACTGAGGGTGGCCTCACTCCTCAGCCTGTATGAATCATAAGCCTCTAAATTAAAAATAGAAAAGACCTAGTGAAGCAGTTTTCTGTCCCATGTTGTTTTATTTTATTGTGCTGAGTGGGGTGGGTATGGGGTAATACCTGGCAGTGCTTGGGGCTTAGTTCTGACTCTGACCTCAGAGATCACTGCTGGACAGGCTTGAAGAACCTTATGGGGTTCCTGGCGCTGAACCTGGGTCAGGAATGTGCAAAGCAACCATCTGTACTATTTCTCCAACCCTGTCCTGTTTTGCTTTTTAATGTTTTAGTTTTGGAGCCACAAACAGTGGTGCTCAGGGTTTACTTCCGTCTCTGAGCTCAAGGATCAATTCTAGCTGGAACCAGGAGAACAGTGCTGGGGATGGAAGCAGTGATTGTTACGTTCAACGCGCACACTTGACCCCGTGTTACCTCCCAGACTTCACGCCTATTTTGTGGAATGCAGAATGCCAAGTTCTCCTAATCCAATATGCTTACAGCTGTCATGAAGACATCCTAGGTTAGACCTGCTCAGTCCAGTGCAAAACCCATGCCCATTAGGTTGAGTGCAAACTTCAACTCACAGAGTCCAGAGACTCTGTAACAATCTTTTGGGATTCCCCCTCCCCCATCATTAATGTGAGAAATTGGAACCAGAAATTCCTTAAAATTCAGGGCTTTTTTTCTAATTTTATGACTTATTCTAGGAAGTATTCCTTCTCACTTTGAACTGTGCTTCCTTATGTTTTATTTAGTTGTACTCCTGTACCTTTATTTATCCAAGTGAGGATGTCATCCTTTCTCAAGGCTGGGTGGTTTTTATTCCTATCTCTGCAGACTGATTGCCTAAGCATCCCGGAGCGAGCAGAAGCATAGACTGCCATTTATAAATTCCTGGCAGTGCACCACAGATGGTTACAGAAATAAGATGCATTATCTCATAGGATTAGCTAATCTCAAAGCTATGGACCATCTCTATCCAGAGATCCGTGAGGGCTTACTAGAGAGGCAAGCTTCAGAGTGGCAAATTAAAGCAGATAATATTGTTGCTGTTCTTCATGCTCCAAATAGTAACACATTTTGAGACAATTTCCAACAGAAAACAAGAGTCATTAGGAATACATGCTGTGTATTGCCTTGACAAACATGTGTAAGAATAAAACATAAAAAGAGCTATATAACCTTTTATCCAAATTAAAATGAAGGGGAAAGATGAATCAGACACGCTGACTTTTAATCTGATTGTGTTCTACCAAATTTTTCTCTTAGGAATAATATGTGAGAGTAATATAGAGATATTTACAGATAAAATCAATCAAACAGACAAAAATCATTTTTGCAAAACAAAAAAAGTTCAGTGACTTTTATAAGTATTATTGGTTTATTAATCTTTAATTTACAAAAACAAATCCTCAAAGGTTCTCTGAGTAAGATATGATCATGTTTTTATTGAATTTTCTCACACTTTCATTATTTATATCTTAATGTGATAAGAATGAGTTCATAAAAAAATCTCTGAGTGGTAAATCTTATAGTTGCAAAATTCAGTATATAAAGAGGAAAAGGAGGAAATAAAAATTCATTTTGGTCTGGTTTCCATTTTTTATTTTTGTTTTTGGACCAATTTATCCCTGGTCAAGGCTTACTCCTGGCTCTGCACTCAGGGATCACTCCTGGCAGGGTTCAGGGGACCATCTCTGATGCTGGAGATTGAACTTGGATTGAGCACATCCAAGGCAACCATACTACCCACTGTATTATTGCTCTCCCCCTTACTTTTAACTCATGTATAATGTCCATAGTTTTAGTTTAGAACTATGCATTTTACTTTCCTTTAATATTATATTATCTTTGTTTTTTGGTCCACATCTGGCAGTACTCAGCTTACATTTGACTCTGTGCTCAGTACATTGTACATAGTACTAGGAATTCAATTGGGATTGTTCACATTCAAGACAGGTGTCTTACCTGCTATGCTACCTCTCTGGCCCAGAAAAGTGGATTTTTTTACCCTTGTGATTTATATTACAGAGTAATTACAAAGTTAAGTTATGTGTCTTGCATTCAGAACATTATCATTTAACCTTTGGCACCATATGTATCCTGAGCACTGTCAGGTGCTGCTTTGGGGGTCCCTGAGTACCGCACAATTGACCTTGGTGGCCACTGTCACCAAAAGTCCTGATTAGTGTCTTGAGTCATTGCATTAAAAATCCTGACCAGTTGACTGAGAATCACCTTGAGAGGTCCTGCTCACCTTTTGGGAGATCACTTATGCCCCAAAATAAAGATTGTCATTCAGTGTGCTTAGTGTATGAGGAGTAATATGAAGATGAAATAGCATTTTAGTGGATCATCTATGAAAATGAGCATCATACTAAGTAGCTCAGCCCTCTGAGTCTCAGGTTCTTCCTCTAAAAAAATCTTAAAAATGTTGCTCTCTATGGTGGATTAGAGAAGAAAGTGTGGGTCAAGAGTCTTATTTAGTACTGGCATATAGAGAGTTAATGATGAACACTTGACTAATGTCAGCCATGGGGGGAGTACTTCACACATATTACCAGTACTTAATGCTTTTCACATATCTCAAGACTTATTTTTGTCCTCCCTTGCTTCACAGAGAGATTAAGTCACAGAGTTCTGCAGATACAGAACTGGACTCACAACCCAGTTTTCTCAATATCAAATTAGAGCCTTTATCCATATGTAATAGTCACTTCTAGATTGCAAAGTAGTTCTTGAAAAAGATGAGCTATTTTTTACAATTCCCATTTTTATTTCAAAAATAATAGATTGAGTACAAAGGTTCTAGAAAGTAAATTAGGTAAATTATACACATATCTATCCAACATACACCTCAGTCATCATTCATTTACCATATAAGCTCTTAAATGGAAAGATTATGGGTTTTTCAAACTAAATGAATGTGAACAAAATGAAAACAGATCTCTTTCATGTTTGTGTTAATGCATTTTCTCTCATGTGGTTGAAATTGGAAGAGAGTCAGAGGCTGGCTTAAGCACAATGTAAACCGATCATAAAAACCCACATGGATACAGCTATTTATTGCTGACAGGGTGTTGACCAAATTGTCATATGCATTGACTGCCTTATTCAGAGTTTGAGGAAAACCACTCCATATGGCCTTTATTCCAATGGTGCCACTTTCCTGAATAATCATAATGGGACTTTTACTAAATCCTGATGATTGCCCAATTTGGACAAACATGTTTAGCATAAATTCCCAGATAATCCTAGCAAATCTGAAACAAAATAAAATGATCAATATATAAAACTCTCTATCAAAAACTCCATGTAAATAAAGCATACCTTTCTGATTTGTAAGATTTGTGAACAAGTTTAGAATATACATCAGGATGTCTCTACTGGGTTCATTGTGTAACAATTAAGCTATTTCTGCCTTTGTCTATTGCGCCTCTCTGGTTATTTCAGCACTAACTGTAGATAGCAACGTGGAGTTAGAGTATTTGTAGACAGTTCAGCATTTAATACCTCCTGACTCTTAAATGTTACATAATTTGTTTAAAAACTATTTAAAGTCATATGTTTCTAAGTCTCCTTCCTAGTATAAGAAAGAACAAAATAGTTTGAAATATGCAATTACATGGAATATTTACATATGAAAATATAAATATAGAGTTCCCCCCAGAAGAATGGTCATTGAAAATGGATTCAAATATAAATGTATGAAAGTTTAAAATCTCATCACAGCATGAGATTAACAGCCACCAGAATTAAAGTTAGTATTATACTTTTTCACTTGCTATCTTGTCATTTCACTTTAATCTTCCAGTTCCTAACATGAAATGATGAGAATAGAAGAACATAAGTAAACTGATCATAGAAAGGAATTGGATGCAATGGATTCCACTGGAATGAGGTGATGATGTGGTTTTATGTAATTCATAGTTTCACAAACAAGTTAATTAAAATTTTGATATGAATAGAAATGTGATCTTTCCTAATTTCTGTGCATTTTCCCTCCCTTGGTTAATTCTTGGGAATGTAGTGTCTCATTAAAAATAATGATGAGTAATTTTAAAAGAGCAGAAGTATTGAGATGAAGAAAATGTGGCCAGAGAGATAGGAAAGCAGGTATAGCCAACCTGGTTTGATCCCCAGAACCACAATGTCACCCTTCCAGGAGTGATTCCTGAGCTCAGAGCCAGGAGAAAATGCTGAGCGCTGGCAGCTGTGACCCCACCCCAAACAACAACAACAACAATAGCAACAACAGCAACAACAAAACTCAAGCAAACAAATAAAGGTGGTAATGAACAGGTAAAGGACCATCCGTAGATGTGAACTGAACATTTATATTCTTATTTTATATATTATTTTATTTGGGAAAAAAGTTTCTCCCCCTTTTTCTCTGGGTGTCTTGGTAAGATTACATTCTCTTGGTTCTCCAAGAATTATTCATTTTCCATAGAAAATAGAAATCACTAGAAGGAAGGTGGAAAGTAAATTTTCCATATAAAATACTCCATGCTTTGTACCCACCTGCCTCATAACTCAAATATCTCAGAAAAGGACAGATCCATGAGATACGCATACATCCTTGGCCAAATCGATAGTATAGTGGGTAGGGCATTTGCCTCACTGCGGTCAACCTAGGTTTGATCCCTGGCATCCTATATGAACCTAAGCACTACCAGGAGTAATTCCTGAATGCAGAGTCAGGAGTAACTCCTGAGCATCGCCGTATGTGAACCCCAAGAGCCAAAAAAAAAACCTGAAAGAGCTAGGCATAGTTCTCTACAGAAACAGGTGCCAAGACCAGGAACACCAAGAACACAATGAGAAATTTGTATTATAATTTGTCAAATAGTGATATTTTGGAGTAGCCTTGGCAACATTAAACCTACCCGACTGACATAGCCAACCATAGGTAAACCACACTTTCTTGAAATTAAGTTATTACCTGCTTATAGGTCTCAAAAATATGTGTTAAAACAAGAAAATGGCATGCCTTTTGAAATTTTATTTAATTGCTTTCAATTTAATAAGGCCCCTGCAATGGATATGCCATTATTATACAGGATTCGTGGGTACCTCTAGAAATGAGCAGAGTTTTGGAGTGAAAGTGACATAAGTCCCACTGTCACATTTATCTATTTCCAGGTAGTTTGTTTCTGACAACAGGCTCTAAGTTTTATCTCAAAAGGAGAAAGAGTGTATCCATCAAAATGCAATGTGCCAGAAATAAAATAAATATATGTGTGTTTGAGTGTAAAATGTCAAGATCTTCCTTCTTCTACTAAGGGTAATTTCTAGGACATTTTTTCAACATTGAAAATTGTGACTTTCTTCTTGGGATCATCTTGGTATTCATTTTGAATATGTTTCAATCACAAATTAAAAGTAACTTTTGTGTCTTATGACAATATCCTGTTCAAATCAGATGACTCATTATCAGTCACCATTATTTATTCTTCAGTAAAGACAGAAAGCTTAGAATTCTGATTTACTTAGTATGAAATTATGTCTGGAAACTGAAATGATGAAGTTTCTTAGGGTGACTTTGTATTCAGCTAGGGTTGAGAGTTCTCTATTTCTCTAATTCTCTTCAATTCCTCAAATAGGCTGACTCAAAAACCAGCAACATCTTTATCATCTGATAAATTTATAAAGAAAGCAAAATCTTGGACATCATCCTTAATGTTACAGAACCAGAATCTGCATTTTACAATATTCCAGAATTTCTAAGAAGATTAAAGTGTGCAGGGTACTTGTAATCTCAATTCTGATTCAGTTAATCTTTAAATAGGATGAAATCAGAGCCAGTATGGAGAGAACTCCAACATATTTTTCAGATGAAAGTCCAATGATAAAAGTCTATAAAGCTGATTTCTGAGAGTGATCTATCTGGCCACAAAAGCAACCACACATTGTGAATCTGTAGACCATGACGCGGTCCTATGCAAGGAGATCTGTACATGCAAACTAACTCTAGTATTTCCATAACCTAATGAGGGAGTGTTATATATTGCCATGTGACAGATGTGAAAACCATAATACAGAAAATCTAACTGAATCACAATTATACATGCCTCAAATAGAATGTTTGAGGTAGTTGAACCACTGAGGTGGTTCAGCATGGCAATTGGAAGACTATATTGAGGGTACTATAAAATGCCAGAACTTCTCACTGATATCCCTGACCTAATGAATGTTAGGTAGTTGACAACATGAAGAAAAGAAAATTGGAGTTCAGTTATCTAAGCCAGGTTACTCAATCTTCTCAGTTGAGAAAAGAAAGACCTAGCCACTGTTGAGGAAGGGTGAGAGCAGGTCAGGGATGAGAGATATTTTAGTCAGGGACTCAGAGGTAAGTACCAATAAGAAATTTAAGCTGTTCTATAATGAGATGAGTTTGAAAGTCTTCAAACTCTTAAATTACCATTACAGGAAAAAAATGAACCCAGTTTTTTTTTCATCAAAGTAAACAACATGAAGGGATGTCTTTTTTTTCCTCGAAGTTGAAAACCCTGTCTTATCTAACTGGAGATACCTAACGCAACTATGCAAACTGCAATAATTGAATATTAATATAGATTTCCAACATCAGGTGTTGGCACACTTCAATGGGGTAACTTGTGAACTGTTAAAAGATGCCCTTGGTACATTATAGAGGTCTGTGATCATTCGAACAGCCGAACGCCAGGGCTGGGGCACTTTCTATGCG
>JAOXYA010000018.1:68804535-68817149 GCA_028565675.1 Sorex palustris
GTGACTCAGAGATGAAGTGGCATGAGACCCTGGGAGTAGAGAAATAGTTCCATTTGGTACATATAGGATACACACACACACACACACACACACACACACACGCTATGGGTAGTTGAAGCCTGGAAAATAAAAAGAAACGAAAAGGTGTTGAAGAGTTTTAAGTGATAAGTCAAATGAACATATAGTCATTCCGAAAGTTTAAAAATAAGTGAAATCATAAAAAACGGTGAGGAATTACTTATCTAGCCCTGCAATTTTGTGTTTTCATCTACTCCACTACCAATTTCAAACTAAATCAGACAAAATGCCTGTCCACAGATTAGAAAATTAGAAGGAAAAATTTAAAGGGGGCAGGGCGCTTGCTCAGAGGTCTGGAATAAACCAGACCTTAATGCTACAGATCTTGGGCATATGCTAGTCCCAGCCTGATTCCCAAGAAACATACACCATCAGGTGTAAGCCCTGTGGTGTAAGTCCTGATGACATCCAGGTGTAAACCTTATGTCCCCCAGTACATTCAGGAAGGCTTTCTGGTTTCACAAGAAAAGACCTCTAGATCAACTAAAATCTCGCAGTAAGGAGGAACAAGTCAACATGATGACCCTCTTATAAAGTGTAAGAGTGTGCTTGGCAGAGAAGACTGAGCCAAGGAGACTTTGTGGTCATTTGTTCCACTCTTTGGTCACAATTTACAGTCCCAGGGTTCAGTCAGTGCATTTCAGTGCCCGGGGAACATCCCCGACAAGTGACATCCGATGCTCTGAGATTTCAATCCAGATGTCAGTGTTTTTAAAAGCTCCCAAAGAGATTTTATTGTGCTGCCAAGATTGAGAACCAATGTCCTAATAAATTATGAGGAATTGACCTTCAGACTGACAGTGAGAATGGAAAAAAAATGGAAGAAATCTGAAAAATAACTTAAAAGAAAAATTTTAATCTAGAAAAACTGTTCCCACAGGTCCAACAATTTTTTGAAAATTCCCTTTCACAGGCAATAAACAAGTTTGAAAATTTTGACAAGCTTAATCCGAATGTAGTGCTTTATTGATACTAAAGCAAAAGATTACCCCTAGTGGGTCACTAATATGTCAGCACCTCACTCTCTTCAACCATGTATTTACATTATTAACACCTCTGCTATCTCTTGAATAGGAATTTCAGGAGTGTCAAATGCAATTAAATAGAACACAGAACTCAAATGAAAAGGTAGCATTCTTTTCAGATAAGATATTACTTTATACAGTCAGATTTAGATTCACTTTAAGCCTATTGTTTCTAGATCTCTACAAAGGTGAACTTTGATTGCATGGTGTAGCCCTTAAGAATACCTTTTTGGCCGGAGTTTTTAAGATGCATTGCATGGAGTCAATTCAGTTTAATCCCCAGTATACATGGTCCCCTGAGCACAGAGATGTGAGTAACCTCTGAGCCCTGCTGAATGTGTCCTAAACATTCTCCTCTCTGCTCCATCAAAATACATGTTTTGAAGTTGGTCAGGCATTTAAATAGCTTGAATTCCAGTTATAGATGTCCTGAATGCATTCACTGTGCTACCAATAAAGTTGAGTCCTTTGCTATCTCACTCCAAACAATAACAGATATAAAGTGTGTATAGATAATGTCATGTGTGTATTGGTTTGGGGGCCACATCTGCCTGCTCTGGGCTTCCACCTGGCTCAGCATTCAGAATCACCCTGGTGGGATCGAGGGAGCCTATGGGATGCTAGGGAATAATCCAGACACTGTCACTCTGCAAGGCAAACACTGTACCTGCTATGCCATTTCTCTGGTTCCAAGAGATATATTTTTCTTAATCATAAATAATCATATAGAGTCAGTAATTGCTTTTCACTGATAGAATGAACAGTGGGCTGGTAAGAGTCAATGCATCTATGTTACCATTGTGAGCTTTTATTTCATAACACTCAAAGTGTCTGTAACAAGGCATGATAATCATTCTCCCTCTGACTACGAATCACTATTACTTTTAGAAATTGTTATCAAATAAATCCCAATATTCTACAAAAATTTAACTTATCGATTTTCTCTTACATATTCACCAGCATATAAAGGAATGAAATTACAAAAGAAACAATTGGTTTATGTCCCACCTTTACAAATGCAAGGCAGTTGCATCTTGCTTCACACCATTACCCTTAGAAATCCTACCCAGCCTAAAAATTATAAATATTAATTCTTTTATACAGTACTTTATGTTCCCAAAATGTTTTACAATCACATGAGTTAATCCTCATAAAATCTCACTGAGGCATGAGAGTGCTAATGCTTTATTTCACACAGGTAGAGAAATCAGGTTCAGAAAAACATTAAATAATTTCTAAGTGACTGAATATGCCAGTTAAAATATGGGGTTAAAAGTCTATGTAACTATTATACTTTCTACAGCTCACTATCCCCACCAAATTTAAATTTCCATGTTAATGGGGCTGGAGATATAGCACAGCGGGTAGGGCGTTTGTATTGCATGTGGTCGACCTGGGTTTGATTCCCAGTATCCCATATGGTCCCCCGAACTCTGCCAGGAGTAATTCCTGAGTGCAAAGCCAGGAGTAACCCCTGAGCATCACCGGGCATGACCCAAAAAGCAAAAATAAATAAATAAATAAATTCCCATGTTAAAATTCTCCCCTAGGCAATCTTTTTTGTCACCTTGAGATCTCCTTGTTGAGCCACCAATGTTCCTGCTTGATAATAGGTCCACTGAGTAATCAAAGACAGAAATTTTGAAAGGTTTGTTCTCTGTAAGGCAAGCATCTTTGTGAAAAGGGTGCTGATCCAGAAATTAGGGATACTGGGTCTAAGATCATTCCTGAGTCACACTCTGCTGCTCTGCTGCACATTGTTGAAGTCGTGAGAAGCAGCTAGCCAAATCGTGGGTCCGGGCCAAGGAAAATTTTATAGACCTGTGTGAAGTCAATTTTCCCTATTTTGCCTTATATTCCTGTTTCTTCTTGCCCAACTATATTGATGGGTAAGCAACAAAATGTATTTATTCAACATACTGTTATTGGAAGTCTGTTATGGGCCAGGCCTCTGGCTCACAGCTCTCTAGGGGAGAGAGATAAATAAACAAATAACTCAGATACAATGTGCTGGATATGGGAACAGGAGCAGGGGAGTTGCAGGCTACAGAGGGCCAAAGACAGAGAAGAAGCTCCAATTAACCCCTGAGAGGAAGCAGAAAACACTTTCTCAGCTAGGTCTTCATGACTGTGTAGAAGTTTGCCAAGGGAAAGCAGCAAGCTCCTTTAAGAATAGGTAAAAGTCACCTTCCATTCCCTAAAAATGTGTGATGACATTCTAACATGACTCTACAGCAGAACCAGAAAAATCAAGGGGTATGTTTTCCCACTGGGTTCTTCTCTGCCACTTTCTGCAAATCATGACTCAGCAACTCTTTATGTGTTTTCTCTTTCACCATTTAAGGAAGTTATAAGGGACTAAGAAAACGTGACATAGTGAAGATCTACCGATTTGGAAGTTGGCAATCTCAACTAGAGGTGGATAGTTGGAAAGAAGAGGCAAGAGAAAAGCAGAGCAAATAACCTAGCAGAGGACATGGGTGGGCAGCAAAGCAATTGGCATTAGTATTCACAGAATAATCCTCTTGGCTCTGATCCGATCACATTTGGACAGGATCTTATAAGGTCATTGTATCAAATAGATTAATGATTGTGAAAGTCCTTTGTGAAATGAAGGAACTCTACAGAGAAATGTCATTATTACTGAGAGTGAGCTTCACTCTAATGGAGCTGGGTCTGGTTCTCACCAGGCCCAGGGCAGAGCTGCCATGTCTGAGGCAGGGTGGTCTGGGGAGGTCTGGAAGAGCAGATGTGTGTAGGGGGATGTGACTCCACAGGCTCTGCTGCATTGCAGAGGGAATTTCCTGTGCCAGCTCAGCCATAGCCCGCCTCTCCTACAGGATATCAAACTCTGAGTTTACAGTCCCTATCAGGGAGACTCTTTGTTTGAACAAAGCCTCATTTGTTAGGAAGTGTCACAGATCAGCATGTATCAGATGCAAGATTGAATGTCCCTCAAGCACAAAGACATGCAGAGCTATGCCAGGAGACCAGCAAAGGGGCTTTTCACCATGAGAAAACAGATGGTCAGAACAGAAAAAAAAAGGGCCAGTCTTTATGGAAAAGAAATTCTTCCAAGCCCCCCACCCCCACTCTCACTTCCCCTTTCTGCCCCCTTTCTGCTCTTCTTTCACTTCACTGTACTGACAGGGATGCATTCAATATGCTGCAACGTCATCTGATGTTTGTGTCCTTTTAATTAAACCAAGAGATCTGGAATAGGGGCACACTTGTCTTTGCCAAGAAATGATTTCCAAAAGAAGATAATAGAACCTCTTTCTGCAGGCCCGCAAGAGGCTCTGTGTAATTTGTCCTTTGCAAGAGCAATCAAAGATAACCTGTGCACAATTGATTACGGGCTTTGTGTCCTTTTAATTACTTGTTTCTACACAGTGGTTTGGTTACACGCTGAAAGAGGATCTCTCTGAGTTCTGTCTAAGCTCTCGTGCTTTCTTTTGCTCACGAGGTTTAATAATAAAGCTATTAGTAAGTCACCACCACATAGAACAATTGTTATCAGACAGGAATAGATCTTGAATTTTGACTTTTATTATGCTTCCAATAGACTATTAGATTTTTTATGGAAAACATAGTTAAAGAATGCTACATCTTGGCTTCACTATCCAAAAATAATCTATAGTTGCAGGAGTGCTTAAATTCTCCCTTCTTCCCAAAGAAGCTCATAAGAGCAGAATTCTAAATTTTCTCTTTTTTTCACTTTTTGGGTCACACCCAATGGTTCACAGGGGTTACTCCTGACCCAGCGCACTCAGGAATTATCCCTCGTGGTGCTCAGGGGACCATATGGGATGCTGGGAATCCAACCGGGCTGCGTGCAAAGCAAACACCCTACCCTCTGTGCTATTGCTCCAGCCCCAAATTCTGAATTTTCATAGGAGAATTTTGTGTTATTTTTTTTCAGTTGAAAGAATAGGAATGAATTTTTCCTTTCTTATGGGCCAGAGTGATAGCATAGCTGGTAGGGCATTTGCTTTGCATGCAGCTGACCCAGGTTCAATTCCTCCATCCCTCTCAGAGAGCCTGGCAAGCTACGAAGAGTATTTCGCCCACACGGCAAAGCCTGGCAAGCTACCCATGACGTATTTGCTATGCTAAAAACAGTAACAACAAATCTCACAATGGAGACATTACTAGTTCTCACTTGAGCAAATTGAAGAACAATGGGAGGACAATGCTACAATGCTACAGTGCTATCAAACATTAATCTATTGTAGACTTGTATAATGGAATTTTTGAGAAACCACAAGAAAAAGCTCCGAAAGTTACTACAATATGTGGGCCTGATTATTTTTTACTTTTTATATCCCATATACTAAAAAATGCTGTCACATAAATGCCAGATGAAAATATAGAAAGAATTTTAATATTTCTGATTTTCTGCTTAAAAGCTGAGACAGAAAAAGAGGAAAAACTTTGTACCATAGAGTGCACCCGATCACCTGCTACTGATTTATGCTCTGACCAGTGTTTTGCAAACCCTTTCTGATCTTGCTCCCTTCCTGTGTACATGTGCCTCCACTCCCCAACCCCATCCACCAGTTGGCCCCAGTATCACGTTGTGCTTCCCTTCCCCACTTACATGATTTTTACCTATATCTCCCTTGGTGTATCCCGGAGTCCCACAGGAAGCCATATGGTCCCTGGCTGAGAAATGCTGCTCTGGAAGAATAACAGCTGAAGGTGTAACCACATAAAAGAGCCCCATCTAGTTTCAAGATGTAGACTCTGAGACTACAGCTGCTGAAATCGGAAATAAATGGAAAGCTTAGCAAAGCATGTGATCCCCTAGATCCGGGCCCTCCCTCCTCCTTTCTCTGGCTTCATCAAATCTCCACAATGTGAACTCCCTGCAGATAGTTGAAAGTAACACCCCTTCTATGGAAATCTCCAAATCTAGGTGCCCACCCGTGTGCCAGGCTCTCAGATCCTATCTGGCTTGCTTCTGCCAAGGCAACAGAAATGTTGTTCTTCCCATAAATGTTCTCAACAAACGCCTTTATTCCAAGGAAGCAGCCTCTGTATGGTGCATGAAGGGAGGTTACCACATGTAATGCCTTTTGAAGTCTGGCTCCTTCTGATAGAAAGCTCTGGACACAAGGCAATGAAGTGAGTTCCTTAGACGAGTGAAATCATCAGTAGGAGATGAACAGTGCATGTCTCAGCTTACACGGAAGTAATGAAAGTCAGTCTCTAAAGAGCAGAAAGATGAGACCGCATGGAGTATGTGGGAGGCAAGCAGGTGCTAAAGGAGCCGAGTATAAAACAGATTAGAAAAGGCAAAGCAGAGAAGAAAAGAGAAGACGGTGTCCAGTGTGGATTCATGAGACAATGATGAGTCAGGAAGGAGGAATGAGTAGGAAAAAGTGGAGAATGAAGAACCATTACCAAAGTCTTAAATATAAGACAGTCCTTAAAATATTTGTCCAGTATCTGCCGTGTGATATGTTGAACTAAGTATTGGCAATAATAAAAGGAAAAAATGTAATATTTGTCCCCATTAAGCACATCATCAGGTGGAAGGAAATATAGTGAAGCAAATATACCAACACTAAAAGTTTATTATGTATCTATACACCCTTCTAGAAGTTCTTCATTGTTCTGTTAATAATACAGTACTTTTTCTTGTATGCCCAATATATTGTCTTGTTTGTAGCCAAAATACATGTTCTTTGTTATGCATTTCCATGTTGATCAGAAGTTGTACTTTATGAATTCTATCATATTTCTCTCTTATTCTCTCCAGCTTCTTTCTTCAGCTATTTCTCTTTCCAATATCATAGAATTTCCAATATCATAGAATTGGTTCTTGCTGAGCATCTCTTCTGTTTTACATTGTAAGAGTTCTTCCAAGTTTCAGTAATTTGTACATTTATTAAAATAAAGATACTGCCATATATATTTATATAGATGCATACAGATATAGGATTCTTAGAGTACTAGAGTATTGATGTGAAAACCACAATAATCTTAGGAAAAGCATACCTAAGTACTATAAACAGATAACCCAATGAAATATATGTTTAAGCATTGTGTTTATATAGTTCCATACTAGTGTGATCAGCAAAGTTTCATGGAAATATAGAAAAAGTGGCAATTAATGAGTCACTTAAATGGAGGTGACTTGATATAGATCTACTTTTGTGGGTACAAAATTACTATTATATATAGCAGAGCCCCCAAGAAGATGAAAAAAATTCTTCTTCTTTCCTGGTTCATCTTCTCCTAAATTATTTAGCTATGCAGTCATTCCCTTTCCCTTAGCTTACAAACATCCACTCTCTGGAAAGTACATTCTTGTTGTCTCTGATGCAAATCCCTTCTCAGCAGATCCCACTCTGCCATTATGCTCCAATTTGCAGCCAAGCTGGCTTTCAGCTGGTGCCTTGTCCTTGGGCTATTTTTCACTGTCAGGCCTCACCAGGGCGTGCCAGCTGTTTTCCAGCAACAGAAAGGGAAGGGAGCAGTCATAGATCACCCATTCCTAAGGAAATCCTGCTTGCCTTGTCTGCCAAGGTCTGTCCTTGGTTCCATGGCTGATAATCATGTTGCCAGGATCAGAGGTACTCCTTGGCCAGCTAATAAATTACACATCTCTTTAGTTAATATCCATATTCCCTGGGCTTCTAAGCATGAGGTTAAAAGTGGTAATTCTTCAGACCACCCTTTCTGGATCAGGCTTGCAAATATTCACACATAATGTCTAGTACCTTAAAAAAATTCCCCCTGAAGCAGTCTATAATAAGAACCTCTGCCTCAATCTTCTTTTATTTTTACTCTATCCCTTTCATACCTCATTCTGTGATAAGAAAAGAAAGTTTTCAATAATTCATATAATGATTTTAAAAGATTCTTAATATAGTTTTAAATTTTTATTTACTCCTAGAGAAAAGGATCAATCAAAAAACTGACCATAGAGCAGGTTAAGCCCATCTCCCCCTAAAAGAAACCATGGATTTACTTCCCTTGAACCCTGTGTAGACATAACTATAGTTGAGACAAATGCAATAAACTTGTCTTGTAAGACTGTGGATATGACTCATGAGGAATTCTGGAGGGAAGTTTCCTATTTGTCTTCTTTTCTATGGTAATTAAATATCAAGTTGGAGAGACTGATGGTTAAAATTCCCTTCCCTTTGGACACTGAGCAACGATTATCCAATTTTAACAGCTGCTGACTGCCTCCCAACCATTAAGTTTTTCAAGAAACACCATTTGTTTAATAGCACAGCTGCAGGTGGCACTGGCTCATCTATAGGCAGGATTCTGAAACTCTGTATTGTCTCTAGTCCTGGTCATCCTCTAAATACCTCTTTTAAACCCAGATTTCTTCCAAAGGGAGGGGCGGGAAATAGGAGTTATAAAGATTAGTGAGAGGGGCAATCACTGAGAGCTAAAGGAGACTTTCTAAAATAGACCATATTGATCTTTCATTTCAGCATGTGAAAAGAAATAGGTTTCTCATTTGAGCATCTCATAAGATGCATTAGCTCTGAAATCTTGCCTAATTCCACCTAATCAAACAAGTGGTCTCACTTCTATAAAAAAAAAAAAAACTTATTCTCCCAAATGTAAAGGTAAAGGTAAAGGCCCTCCCGTTGTTTGTCGATTTGCTCGAGCAGGCCCAGTAACTTCTCCATTGGAGACTTTGTGTTACTGTGTTTGGCATATCGAATATGTCACGGGGAGCTTGCCAGGCTCTGCAGTGCAGGCGAGTTACTCTCGGTAGCTTGCCGGGCTCTCCGAGAGGGGTGGATGAATCGAACTCGGGTCGGCCATGTTGGCTGCATGCAAGGCAAACGCCCTACCGCTGTGCTATCACACCAGCCCCAAAGTTAGTATGCTAGGATCTACAATACAATGGTAGAAAAGACATACACAAGTTTTCCTAATGCTATTTAAAATATGTTTTGGGAGGAAAAAATGTTCCATAATATCAATAAATATAGGAAACCACATATCTGTAGAAATCAGAAATTTCTTAATATTCTCTTTTAAAACATTTAATTTGTTACTCTATATTGATTTTTAGTAATTCAACTTATTAAATTTTATTTAAATGATATAGTGTTGTTGGGCTGGAGCAATAGCACAGTGGGTATGGTGTTTGCCTTGCACTGGCCAACCTGAGTTCAATTCCTCTGCCCCTCTCAGAGAGCCTGGCAAGCCACCGAGAGTATTTCATGCTCACGGCAAAGCCTGGCAAGCTACCCGTTACGTAATCCATAAGCCAAACACAGTAACAGCAAGTTTCACAATTAGAGACGTTACTGGGCCCTCTCGAATAAATCTATGAACAACGGGAGAAAAGTATTACAGTGTTATTCCCTCTTCAAACCAGAATATCTGGATTAACGTGTATACTATCATCTAACAAGATCATTCTAACTTTTTGTTCTTTCATTCACGTATTTAAAGATCTAATTATTTATCTATCTCAATAATTTTTGTTTTAACATAATCTTAAATTTTTTACTAATTTACTTTTTTATTGTATTACATCTGGATTATGTTAATGAACTTCCAAGTTCTTCCCTCTATCATCCTTCCCCGTTGTATGCTAATGCCATAGTTTAAAATTGTGCCATTAGTATGACATCTTAAATATTAGTTTAATGTAGTTTAATTTTACTTTTATTTTATATTTTAAATCTCTGAGTTCGCTTATTTTTTTCAGTGTGGCTTAAAAAGCTTTTTTATTTACACAAAATAGTTTCCATAATGTTAACCTGCATGGCATTTATGAGCAAAATTACTTCATCTTCATTATCATTATCACAATGAGCCTTTATATTTAAATTTTCTTATTTAATTCCTATTGCCAACAACTCATGGTGTCTTTTTATGGCTATATCCAAGTATTTTTCTCCAGTTTAGGTGATCAAACTTCCCATCCCAACATGGAATCTCTGTCTTTGTGAGACTTCTTTGTCACAGAATCCAGAAATTTATTTTCATTTTATTTTTATTATTTTATTTTAGAATCACAACTAGCAGTCCTCAGGGTTTACTTCTGGCCCTGTGCTCAGGGATCAGTCCTTCCTTGCAGTTTTCAGGAGATCATATGGGGTGTTGGGAATCAAACCTAGGTCTTCTGCATGCAAGACAAGCATCCTACCCACTGCTTCTACCCTCAGAACTTGTGTTTTTTAAGTGCTGTCTCATTGCACTCTTACTTTCCCTTATAACTGCCTTCATTTTTTCTTTTCACATTTATAATTAATCTTCAACTTCCTTTCTGAAGAATCTAATCAAATTTCTGGAAAGTTTTCTGGAGTTATTAGAATCAATATTAATCTCTCTCTCTCTCCCTCCCTCTCTCTCTCTCTCTCTCTTGCTCTCTTTCCATGAATTTAGAATATTGATCGCCTAATCCATTTGGTTGGAATAAGTATCAATTTCTAGCCATACTCTGATTTGTGCCCCTGAAGGATAGGGGTCATGTCATTTACTTAATTTAAATCATCTATGGTCATGGAGCTGACTACAGAGAAAATTAAAACATCTTCAGAGAATTAAGTTTGGGAAACTTATTTAGTATTAGAATGATTTAGAATACAAGGTATAATGACCTTCCATTTGCAATGAGTCATACTTTTCTGGTACCACAGGAACAGCAGTGAATAACTGGCAGCCTTAGATAATTCTTTCCGTGGATATATGTACTGTCATGATCCCTTAAGCTTTTATGACCTACAATTAATTAGGCCAGGCTTGGGGTGGCTAGGTTGCCTTACCTTATGCGTTTCATGTCAAGTCAGAGATGTAAAAGTTATTCTGTACAGCTGCATTACTAATTGTAAAAGCATATTAATTCTTGAATAAATTGGACTTACTTTAAACCCTTTTAATAGTGAAGGAATTGTGCTTTTGTTGTTGTTTGGTCCAGGTATTTAACTCAAACTGTAAGCTATTTTTTGGAAAAGTTAATATTCTACCATAGCAAAAATTAACTTAGATTCTTATTTTAAGAATTTAAGGCCTGGTGAGATAGTTTAAGGAATTTGAACATAGCTTTTCATGAAGTAGGCCCTAGTATGATCCCTGATACCATAAGTTCCCATGAGTATTACTATGCATAGGTTTGATGAAACCCCATAAAGTAGCCCTAGTAGACATAAGTTTTGCTGGGTACAAGCAGCACCATGTCATTAGGAAAGCAATGGACCACTTAACACTTATTATCTATTGCTTGGGAGCACATCAACAAACAAAAAATTCTCATCATGTACAACTGCTAATTCTAGCAAAAAAATGATGACTTGAATGTCCATAGACAACAACACTAATATTACTATTGCTAAAATAATTTTGTTATAATGAATTGATATAGCTATACTGTATATTTAAAGATATATAGTACAATAATACATGCATTTGAATGCTGTAAATCAATGGCAATGTAATTAAAATCCATATATCCTGGGCCAGAGAGAAAGCTCAGAATATTGAGCACATGCCTTTGCAGGCAGAAAACCCCTGTTTGATTCACATCTTAGAGTGCTCCACTGAGCACCCCATGGAATGACCCTCAAATTTGCAGGAGAAACCTTCTCAAGACAAAGTGCCCAGAGTCCAAGTAACTTTGGGTGTGACTCTCAGAACAAATAAACAAAATCTCACATACTCAGTACATAATTCTTCTTTACTATACATATTTCTTCTTTACTATTATTTTTGGTTTTCACCATTATCTTGTACTTTAAAATATATTACTCATGACACTATTTCTCATGATTCTGTGTCATTTACAGTGTCAGTAATACAATGAAAATTTCTATAGCTCACCAAACTTCTTCCTAAAACACTAAAGTTTTATTATCTAAAGTACTTCAATCAGTCTTAAAAACTATATTATTTATCTGCCTGTGAAACATATATAAATTACTGCATTTTATGAGGTGAAAAACTCTGACTAGGTGGGAGGCTAGGGCTGTTTTTTTTTTTCCTTACTATAAAATAAAATTGTATACAACTGTCCACTGACAAATGATCCACTGTCAATTTAGTGATTTTGAGATTTTATTTACTTGGAAATTTTTATTTTAAAATCAAGTATACAACTTGTACAGAACTATTCTCCCAACATTGTCAATTATAGATAAGTCTGAGTCACTAAGATAAGCTTTTTTTTTACATTCCTATGCTCCACAAATGTTTTTACAGGAACTCACTGATCATTTCAGCTAGAATTAACAGATATACTTATACAAAATTAGGAAAGTTATCTTCTTATTTATTTACTTACTATTGAAGCAATGTTTGTTTAAAATATTGCACATAATTCAGGGGTACAATGTGTATCACCCCTACCAAAATACTAGCACCCTTTTTATCACAAACTAATGGGGTCTCATGCTTATTCATCTCCCCATTTTTTTTCTCTAGTATCCTCAGTTTTGTGTCAGTGTTAAAGGGAGTTTTTTTTTTTATTGGTTTGAAATTATTTTCTTATTTTCCTTCTCTATATCCCAGGTATACATAACATCATTC
>JAOXYA010000018.1:68851804-68862512 GCA_028565675.1 Sorex palustris
TTGTACTCACTGAGTTTCTTAATTCTTTTGAAAATGCTATCAGGTCTGTCCAGCACTATTTGCTTTTATAAATTTATTTTAGTGCAGAAGTGCCTTTAGCTCATCTGATCTCATTATCCTGTCAGTGTTTCCATCATAACAGTGGTTCTGTCTTTTTTTTTAAGGATTGACTTCACAGCAAGAATTTAAGTATAGATTTCTTATTCTAAGGTGATTGTGATTGAAAAATAAACAATAATTCATCCCAGGAAGAAGATTGGGCCAAAAATGATTGTGTTTATCCCAGGGATTGCCTTCAGCTCGGAGCAATGATGTCTGACTCCCAGATCTCCTCCTTAACACTAAACAGCATGATTTCAGGACCAGGTTTATGATGGCTGAAAAAGTGCTCAGAGAACTGGGTAAATAATTATGTCCTCCAAATACAGCAATTTCCATGTGACCATCTGATTTTCAGACTTGTTTTTCTATGGTTTCCACTCCATTATGTTATTTCCTTGTTCTAGAATTCCTTGTACTTAGCCACTGGCTATGAGCCTTGGTTGACATAGTGTAAAATTTTACCAGCATATTTATTCCTGTTTAAATCATCTAGTTTATAGAATTCTTCTATCTTTTAGTGACAATTTGATATATCATAGAAGGCAAGGAAATTCTATGTAAACTAAAGAACAGTGATCACTCATAACTGCTCCAGAGCATTTAATATAAATGAAAATTGGGTCAACCAGGAATTAAACTAACAGTCATCATATTTCCTAACAACAATTGTATAACCTTATGTCCAAGATATTCACAACTGAGAACTTTACCATTCACTTGTCAAAAAAAATATGCTATGTCCATAGAGTTTTTGGCCTGCCTTTAAAAAAGAGCCCCTTCTAGGTGGACTCTTTGCTTTTATTCATTTAAATAATTTCACTAGGACTATCCACGGAGCACACTATAAGCAATGAACCTTAAAATTGTAATATCCAGTAACCCAAAAGTCACCCTGAAAAGTAAAAACGAATTTTAAAAGTGACTGTCACATATGAAGCTCTCTGCTAATTAATAATACTCCTGATTAGAGGGAAAACACCAATGAATCTAGTATTTTGATTTTTTAAAATGAAACTACATAAAATTTAAATGCTTTTGAAATCTGGATGTGAGGGCAATGAGCCACACATTAGCATTGGGTGAGGGGACATTTCACGTATAGGGATTCCATGCCTTTATACTTCTTGTATAATACAAACAGAAACTTCTTGAAATACAAACAGAAAGATTGTTTTATCCATGCAATACTGTGTACTGACTTCTTAATTATAATTGCAAGCAGCAGCAATTATGAGTACATATTTAGCAATATCAATTAATATGAAATGATATTTACATGCATGAAAAGTGCGTGATTCTGATTTGAGGAGCTGCTTGTAGGGTCTTGTTCTAGCTGTTGAGTTTGATTTTAAGCCTTAGGACATTCTGCACAGGCATGTCTACATTTGCCATAGACTGAAAAATACCAGGGTGTTTTATTATTAGTAACAAAGGTGTGTGCATTTTCCTTTAAGAGTATCATCAGCTACAAGAGCAAGCTTGCAGGCCTTTTCTGAGTTTACTTCGATGTAGCAATAATATAGCTATCTCTAGCCTGATTGCTTTGAGTTTGCATTGTGTCATAATTTTATTAATTTTTGATATACACAAATTAAATATATAGCTATTTTAATGCAAGCAAGAAAGTTACAGCATAAAAATTGATAACAAAGACCTGATTCAGAATAATGTAATTTGCAATCGTCCCTATCATGGCTTCACTATTAATATTTGTTTGGAAGTTCGATAAGCGAATAATATGGAAATGTGACTCAGATTGCAAATGCTGTAGTCGAATCATATGAGAAAAAATAAGTGCCAATGATTTTTAGAATTTCCTAGGATTTGCTCTGTGTCAGGCCCATGCCATACAATGATGGATAATTTCATGCTCACAGCAGCAAGTCTCTGAGGCAGAGTCTACACTTTTCCTGTCTCACATGGACTATGAGGCATGGGACTATCGGACTATGAGGCATAATAATTTCTGAGTAGATTGTCCAAACGGCACAGCCAGGGCCCAAAGAGATAGAGCAGGGGTTAAGGCACATGTCTTTTATGAGGCAGGCACTGAATCCCACAATCAAAGGAACGCCCTCCCGCCACACACACACACACACACACACACACACACACACACACACACAACTTAACATTGTCAGAGATGGTTATGGAGGCCTCTGAGCACTTCCTGTGGCTGGATGTTCCTGACTGCATAGTCTGAGCCCTGCTACATCCTTGAGTCTTTGCAGTGAATTGCCACCTATTTGGCCTGGAATTAATGAAAGAGCCCCAGACCTCCTGAGTGCCTCTTGGAAGGTTCCCAGTCCCATCCTCCCCAATAGCCAGAGGGCTGATTCTGAACCCAGGCAGGGGGCACAGTAGCTCATGCTACCAGGTTATGTGAGTCATTGTTTCCTTAGCAGAAGCAGAGGCCGGAGCACTGGGCCTTGCCGGGGTCTGTCTGAGATGTTTGGTCTGTTGAAGACATGAGAAGCTGGTGTAGCAAGTTCCCACATGCTGTGATGTGACTGCTTAAAGCCCACTTAGAACCACAATGAAAATGACTCCAGAAGTCAGGATGGTTATAAGAGGCTACAGAGATCTCAGGACCGAGAGCTTCTGGGAGAGAGGGGGGAACGGAGAAGTAGACATCGAGGCAGAGAGCAAGACAGAGAAGAAAAGGGATTGTGCAGAGAAAGGCAGGAAAGAAATCCTCTAGGGAAGTAGAGACCACACCCAAGGAGGGGACTCCCCAAAAGGAACACTGCAAGTGCCACAATGGCTCCTGCCTCAAAACTCAGCCTGGGGATGGGGAACATATTTGTCTTTTTTAAAAATTATTTACTGTATCACCATGAATCACAAAATTATTCATGATGGAGTTTCAGGAGAATAATGATTGAGTGTTGCTTGGCCAGTGTCCCTTCCATCCACCATGTCCCCAGTTCCTTCCCATGCCCTCCTAGTCTGCCTCTATGGCAGAAACATTTGAACTTATCCTTTTTTTTTCCTTCTAGGCACTGTGTTTTGAAAGGATATCATGCATATCATTTTACCTCCTTCCCACTCCCAGTTCTTGTCCAGAGTGACTACTTCCCCCTATCACTGCCATGGTGGTCCTTTCCTGTGCTAACCCTCTCCCCGCACTGTGGAGCTTTTTAGTAAGGACCAGTTTTCTTCCATACTTTATTTCTATTGTCTTTCAGCCTTATTCTCCTACCATATCCTGTGTATGAGTGAGTTCATTTTATGTCTGTCCTTCTCCCTCTGGCTCATGATATCCTCAAGATCCATCCATGTATTAGCAGATTCCTTCACTCCATCCTTTCTAAAGACCATGTAGTATTCTATACACCTGACTTTTGAAAGCATGGCATCACACACAGCAGAGACTAATGATCTTGATGTATGCACTCTCCTGTATTATGCATCGTTTTGTAGCAGAGGCCCTCCTTGCCGGTCTTCTATTATACATCTGTGTCTTATTCATTCCATTTCATCTCTGGATACTTTCTGGTTCTCAAAGTCTAAGTTTCAACTGACAGGGCTGGCAGTACAAGAATCCACATATTTGTTCTACCTGTCTACTTCTCCTCCTCATCTAAATCCCTTCTGTATGACACATCTCATTGCCTCGCATGTGTGAAAATAGAAACACATGAACCTATTCACAATTCCTTATCACTAAGTTGATATAGCTATTCGTCTCTGTTTGGGGTTTGAGTGTTTAGGTAGCATTGATTGTTTTTTAGAAGCCAGAAAAGAAAGAATGCCTCACTGTTTATTGTTCCTTTGGCCTGTCTACTCACTAGAGGTCTGGAAATGCCATCCACACAGCCAATGGGGCAAGGGAGAAAAGGATGCCAAGTTTGCTGTCTTGGCAATATTGGGTGGGCACCCCTCAGGCACATGTTTCATCTGCTCTCATTAAGCTTGTAGGCACTATTTCCTGCTTACCCAATTCATTGTGGTAAGGAGTCAGGAGACTTTTCAATCAATACACAAAGAAGATGAGTTCATATCCATCTCTGAATTACCGCAGAAATTAAGAATGCTAGAAGACCAGAGAGGAAATATCAGAGAAATATCAGGGTGTTTTTGTTCCTCTTGATATCCGAAATAAATCCCTCCTTCTTACCCCAGGGAAGAAACAACCTCTTGGACCCTGTTCCTCCACTATTGTCATCATCACCCCAAAAGTTATCATGAAACTTCAGACTGCCATTGAACTTCTTACTCAAAACTCCGTTGTGGAGTTTCTACAGTTATTTCCAGGTCTGTCTTACACTTCTAATGCAAAACAAATATACTGAACAGAATCATGGCAATGACTTGGCAGAGTTCTCATAGTTTAGGGAGTACATGTGCTCTCTTTGTTCCTTTCTTCAGCTCCATTTTCAAGTACACAGCCTGTGACCCAAAATTAAGAAGGAGGCTTCTTCAGGGGTGGGGAGGAGCAGACCTAGAAGCTGAAGTCACTTGTCTTTCAGGTATGAGATTTCCCTGGTGCCACATCCCTCGGCTCTACTAGCAGCACTCAATTCCTGGGCGCATTTATTTCTCACTGAGCATGTGCACACACACAAACACACTTCCACACAAATGTCTTCCCTTCCATTTGCCCTTTTTCACCCTCACACTCATCTCGCACACTCAACCTCAGAAGCATCAACACATGAACTTCATGTGTGCTGTGCCTCCAGGCCCAGCTCCTCTCCCCACATGCCTTTTGTTGACTCAGAGTGACTCACATGGGTCTTGAGGCCTGAAGGCAATACAGTCCCCCCAGCTAACGGTTTGGACTAGGACTTGACTTCTTTGAGAGTCCTCCGTGGAAAATTACATTTAAGAATCCAACAGCAATAAGACAAAATGATCAGAAAGAAACTGATGCCAGGGAGTCCAAAACTATAAGAATAAATGTGAAACACAGGAACACATTTATTGCAAGCGGTGGAGAGAGTAAGGGGAAGAAGTGGGCTTCAGGAGGCACAAGGCCCATGCAAGGCTCTTAGGCACTTTAATGGTGATTAATGTAAAGAAACTTTGTGCATTGAAATGATGACAATACTATTGTAACCATGTTAAGCTACTATACATTATTTAAAAAAATACACTATTTTTTTTGCATTTGTAAACACACTCAACTGTACTCAGGGATTACGCCTATCGGTGCTCAGGAGACTATAATGTGGTGCTGGGGATTGAACCTTGGTCAGCCACATATAAGGTACATGACTTACCTACTACACTATCCCTCCGGGCCAAGAATATACTAATTGTGTAGGAACTGATCCCAGAAATATCAGGTACCCAAGATAAAGGTGAGCAAAAGAACTGGTCGGTGTGTAATTATTGTGGTATGCAACCAAGTGGGGGTTGTCTCAAAACTTGACACTACCTGGCTTGAGTCACTCTAAGGTTTACTGATCTCTTTGTTAGGTGACATCTTTCTTCTCTTCTGGGGCAGCACTGGTACTTAGTGTCTTGTTTTCCTTGGTTATACATATGAAAGGCAAACATAACTATGCCACACCATAGCCAAGTTTAAGTAGCACTTTAGAATCAATTTCTTTGGGACAGTAACTAGAGATCTACCTATACCTCCTTTCCCCTGAGTATTCTGCCTGACAAAAGTCACCAACTGGGATGGGAGTTCCTGAAAGGCCCTGGATTCTGCTGGGATCTCAACATCATTTCTCAGAAAGACACCTAACATCTGTTGTGTGAGAACAATCTAGTGCTCGTTCTCACCACCTCCCAGAAGCAGAATTTCAAGTTCATCCAGACTGGGATCACAATGATCTTTGTACCCAATTTTAATTAATCAACAAATTAGTCAACAATATGCAGAGAGGTGAGATAATTGTTTGGCATATCTATTGCCTTCTCCCTTTTGCGTAGACTGTTCTGTGTCTAGGCAAAGTGGGTGGCTATGGGCCAGGTGAAATTTTAGCAATACAGAGCAAGAAAGAACAAAAGAACACTGCCTCAACTATAAACATCTCTGGTGAAGGCATAAACATTATTTTCCATTGCCAAGACGACCACGAATCCTTTACCAAAAATAAAGTCAGAAGTAGATCATGCTTTGGTCTGTGATAAGCTCTAGGGAACAATGCTTTCATTGAGATCCACACAGACTACTACCAAATTTTAGTCCAGTTTTCATGCAAACTTTGACCCATGCCAGAAACAAGTTGGCAATGCAGATGTCTCACATGTTGTCAAGAGAAGGTATGGATCTGTTAGCAATGAATGGTCTAGCACATTTCAGCACAGGCCCAGCATGTGGATGCCCGAAATTCAATGTCCTACACCCCACCTCAACCCCGGCTCCATGAAGTGCTGCTGCTTACAAAGGAGGGGCTCACAACTGGACTGCATAGGAGAACTCTGAGCCAGCAGGTTTACATTATGGGGTGCAAAATTTCTGAGAGTACCCCTTGTCCCACCCCAACCCACCCACCTCAGCTCTGTTGGATGACGACCATATATCCTATTTCCAAATAGAACTTTTCTTCTTTTATTCTAAGCCACCATCTGAGAAATTTTCTCATGAAGCCTCTATATGTTCAACCTTGAAAGGGAGAAAGAAACTAAATAATTTCTATCACAGAAGTGACCTGAACTTTTATCTCCACGCAAACCTCACTTAAGGTTAAACTATGATACAGGCCCTCTTTGATCCTTCCACATCAGTTGGATGGTGAGTCAGTTCTCAGTGTTTACTTTGTGTTATCATAATAATAAGAATATTGTGCCCTTTTATTTTATTATTCAGACTTTCTTAAAGTAATATGTACAATGCCAAATAAATAATCAAAAACAACAAAATGTTTTATCAGTTCTTATCTATTCATCACAGAAAAACTCTATCTCTAAGAGAATCCTCTCACTATCATGAATAAAACAGTAATCAATTGTGAAATATTTCCTTACAGGGCATTTTAAATCAATCTATCTAAACCATTTGATCTGTATAGTACATGTCTTTACATGGCATTCACTGGATACAATTCTTTTCTATAATTCCTGATAAGTTATTATTGCAACTCTTCATGACTTTTTGTTTGTCTTTTTAATTGCCCAACCGTATGCACTTGGCCATGTAAGGCAGAACAATGAGCAATTCTGTGCAGAAACCACATCGTGAATGCTTACATCTCAATTAAAACCAGATCTCTTGACATCTTTATGCATCTGAGCCCAGCCATAACAGGGTGGCTCTTACCCCCACCCTCTCCACAATCAATGTGAGTGCCCTTATTCCTAGCCTCTGAATGTGCTGAGGTGGAGGAAATCGCTGCTGGCTGCTGCAGCTGCTTCCTGGTGGACACTGTGTAGTCTGTGAATGTGTTCTCTGCTCTCCTTCGCCACTGTGTGTCTCTGGGCAAGACAAGGTGCACCTCAAATCATCCATCATACCCCTTTGTGCTCTCAGGTAAAAGAGAAAAATTAGGAAGTAGTAGACTGGACTTACAGGGCAGAGACCAATTCTTCCCACTGAGCAAAAGAATAGCATTTAGAAGAGGGCAAAGAATTGTTCTTCTGAAGTGCCTAGGAAGAGACAGAGGCCACTAACTGAATGATCATGCTTTCAGGACAGCCCTATTCAGCTGATCTGATAACCATACCCGGGTCAAACTGGAAAACTTTGTGGGGAGGAGACAAATCCGGGGTGGGAAATTACATAGAAAATATCAGGTGGGGGCAGGGGCTGGAGCGATAGTATAGTGGGTAAAGAGCTTGCCTTGCACATGGCCTGACCAGATTCGATCCCTGCCACCAATTATGATTGGTTCTGCAAACCCACCTGAAGTGATTCCTGAGCAGAGAGCCAGGATTAACTCCTGAGCACCATCAAATATGCCCCCCCAAAACAGATTTTATAAACATAACAAGGTGTATAATAAAATAACAGTTGATTTTTATGAACTAGTGATTAACTTGGAATGTAGTCATTTTGTGATCTCCAAAGCTTTGTAAATGGTGAAAAGACATTTTCCTAGTGCTTTAAAAACCCAGAACTTTTGGCATGGGGATATAGCTCAGTGGCTGAGCACCTGCCTTATAATATGTGAGCACCTGCCTTATAATATGTTGGAGCTGCAGTCAAGCTCCAACACCACACATGCAAAAAACAATTATTAAGATTTCCAGTGCTGGAGAGAGACTATATTGGTAAAGCACTTGCCTTCCATGTAATTGACCCAGTTTCAATACCTTGCATCCCATATGTTCCTCAAGCACCACTAGAAGTGCGGAGCCAGGAGTAACCCTTCAACATCACAAGGTGTGACACAAAAACAAACAAATAAGCAAAAAAGATTCATTGCAGTCAGAATTAAATAAGAATTAAATAAAAGTAATAAAAGTTCATAGCTGTGAACTTGGCATCAAAATTTTTTCATGAGGACCAATATAAAATCTACTGAATGCTTAGTTGCACAAACTAAAAGTTAATTGAATAATTAAGAATTAATTCTTAGAGTTTTTTGTTTTGTTTATTTGTTTTTTAAAATATATTCATTGAATCATCATGAGATAGAGATTACAAAGCTGTTCATGATCGAGTTTCAGTCATACAACATTCCATCCCTCCACCAGTGTAATTCTTATTTCTTAATCAACAAATTCTTAGCTACACCACTAGTAGACCTCGAAGATATTTTCAATAACACTGAAAGACAAAGGAAACAAAATGAACAAATGTGTGTTGGACTGGAGCAGGTAAAGCACTTGTCTTGCATATGGCCCACCAGAGTTCAATCCCTGGTATCCCAGTGTTTCCCTAACCCCCAACCACGAGTGATTCCTGAAGTGCAGAGTCAGGAGTAAGCCTGAGCACCACTGGATGCAACAATAAATAAATAAATAAATAAATAAATAAAGACAACATCAAAATGAGAAGTTTGTACCTGGCAAAAGAAACTTGGGCTAAAATAAAAAGATAATGTACTGAATGGAAAGAGATATTTTACACAATGCATCAGATACAGTAGAAATAGATGTCTAAGATATATGAAGCATTCACAAAGCTCAATAACAACCAATAACACCGTCAATCAAAACATGGAGAGAGGAGACGAACAGACATTTCCAAAAAAAAAAAAGAGAACATATGGATGGCAATGCCCATGTTAAAAACATAAAAACATGTTCATCACTACTCATTATCATGGAAATCCAAATTAAAATGACAGTAAGAGATTATCTCATACCAGCTAGATGCCATATATTAATAAAATGGAAAATAACCATCACCCACCTCCCATAAACACCATCCCACCGATTCACCACCCCCCCCAGCCCTGCTTTATGAATTCTCAACTAAGTATTAAGAATATGCATGCCAAGCAGCTAAAATTCATGGAAACACTTGTCCTCATTGCTGAAAACTCTGGGCAATCTCAGGAGGTGAACAGGGCAGAGTACCCATTCAGCCGAAGCTCCAGCAGCTACACCCACACTCTACTGCTGCAGTCACACCAAGGACTCAATTCCACCACTTCATGAATATTCTGTACAGAAACACAAAACTGAGAAGAATATCAGGTACCTGGTACCCAGGCTGAGATCTCTGGGATATTCTTGGAGTTGGGATGGGCAGCATCCCCAGACTTCTAGAAGATATGCAACTGTGCCCTGTCACATAACCACAACAATTAATTGGCATAGGTCATAGATCCTGAAATTTCTGGACTGTGCAACGCCTGTGTGGTTCCTCAATGCTGATGTTCCAGTAGATGCACATCAAATTAAATGGAAAAGCAATAAAGAATCCATCTAAACACAATAACAAAAACAATAAATAACACAAAAGGCTCAATTAGCAAGAGACAGCTTAAAAAATTCTTTAATAAGTACTCAACTTGTGATCAGATATAACAATTTTCACATAGAAAATCTGAATTTTTTACTTATTTATTTTAACATTGGAGATTTATTATCAAATCTCAATTCTATAAATGTATCAACACTTGTGGCTTTTGTCTACATTAAAGCAATTTTTTAATTTCATAGAAAAAAAAAGAAAATGGGAAATAACCAGTGGGGAAATAATTGTGAGGCTTCAGTTTAAAAAGGAACCTTGGGGGTTGGAGCGATAGTACAGAGGGTAGGGCATTTGCCTTGCATGTGGCCAACACGGGTTTGATTTCCAGCATCCCATATGGTCCCCCGAGCACCACCAGGAGTGATTCCTGAGTTCAGAGCCAGGAGTAACCCTTGAGCACTGCCAGGTGTGACCCAAAAAAGCAAAAATTAAATAAATTAATTAATTAAAATGAATAAATTTAAAAATTAAGAGAAATGAAAAGAAAACTTAAGTCATGGGGAAAAGTAGGGAGATTTCTCAAAAAAACTAAGAATAAAGTTACCATATGACCCATTAATTCCACTTTCCCAAACACAAAAACATAAATTTGAAAAAATATATATGCACATTTATGTGCACAATAACAAGGATACGGGAGAGCCCAGCAAGCTAACGAGAGTATCTCGCCCGCAAGGCAAAGCCTGGCAAGCCACCCGTGACATAGTCAATATGCCAAACACAGTAACAAGTGTCACAATGGAGATGTTACTGGGCCCGCTCGAGCAAATTGATGAACAACAGGAG
>JAOXYA010000018.1:68902237-68913941 GCA_028565675.1 Sorex palustris
TAGTGGCTTAAGGAAAAGTATCACCCTTTAGGACATTTCGATCTTTACCTCTCCCGGAATCTTCCATTATATTCTTATGATACTGAAACGTACTTTAATCTTAAAGAAAATTATTAAAGGTTAGGAGTTGAATATTGACTTTAGTTAGTGAAATACACCTAATACATCTACCAAAGTAATTAGATCATTTTCTCAACCAACCTCTTTCACTCTCTACTGCTCTGAGACACCTAGGCCAAAATCTACGCAGCAGTGCCTCTATCCAAGATTCACTTACATCACTTTTCCGCATTTCCTGAGTGAACTACATTCCCATAGTTCAGATGGGGGGAGAGAGCAGTATAGTTTCCCTCCCCATTTCTCCCTACCAAAATTCTATGAAGATGCTATGGACCTTTCCATTTCAGACATACTAGACAGGGCCAAAGTAGAACATAACTCCTCTGCAAAAGAAGTGTTTTCTCTTCAATATAAACTATGGGTTTCCCCAGAGTACTTACTCTCACAAAGCTAGAGTAGGTAGATAATTGTCAGTTCTGTGCTGGAAAACTTCTGAATATTCATAGCATTTTTCTGTCATATTTAAACTCATTAATATTCACTCTTTGGCAAGAGAGCTCTTGGAAGCCTTCCTTGTGAATAGCAGTCCTCAATTTCAACAGTGTGCATGCTTCTGCTTCAGGCCTGTTTTCCTCATGCATATTTTTCTGGTTGGTATTTATTATGATGATCCTTTACTGTGTGCTTGTTAATGGTCTTTATTTGTAGGCACTGAGAGGGTGCACATTGATTGACTGCATAAACACAATGCAATCCCAGGTATTCCTTAAGAGGTATTCAAATGAAGCCATTTTCTGCTACTTTAAAAAACAATAATACCTGCCTAATGGTTTTGGAATGTCATCTGCCACCTTTCTGTCCCTAGCAGGATCTCTGTGCAGTTTCCTGTTGTTCTCTGAGAAAGAAGCAGTGATCTGTGGAAATGAGTTAAAATAGAAGAAAGTGGGCCAGAACTATAGTACAGTGGGTAGGGCAGTGGGTTTGATCTCAGGCACCACATGTGGTCCCCCAGTTCCTATCACGAGTGATCCCTGAATGCAGATCCAGGAGTAAGCCACTCTAGCTGTGGTCCAAAACCAAAAAAAAAAAAAAATAGAATAATAAAGAGGAGAGTGATTAAGAGAAGAACGGTCTTAAAATATTAAGTATTTGAATATTTTGCAAGATGTTCAGGTTAAGCAGAGAGAAAACAATAGATCCATTCCAACTTTGAAAGGCACCCAGAACTAGGGCGTATCTGAGAAAATTCCTGGGTTTTGCTTCTCCTGAACAGAACCAGTTGACTAAGCAAAATCTGTCTTTGGGCCACACCCAAATGGGGTGAGGGGACACAGGGAACTCAGGGAGCTAGAAATGAGCTCACCACTTAAACTATTTCCCCAGTAGCAATTTAGTGGTTAAGTGCTTCTTTACTTGAGGGGTTACACTTAATGGCAAGTGTTAATTGAGGTTTGAATGGGTTTCCAGGTATCCAGAAAATCTTTGTAAACACAGCAGTGAGTTTGAGAACACAACTCATTTATTCATAATATTCACATGACTTAAACCTTTTACATATATGCTTTTGGATCAGAGTTGTCTAAGTCACTCCCAACATGATTCACAAAGGGTTCACCCCTTTCACACTAGACCACCTTATATGTGACTTATATGTCACTGGGTACTGACCAACAAGTTCCTCTACAGAGGCAGAGAATGGGCATCAATCATTCTAGTAAAAGACAATCCAGTCCATAAGATCTAAATGGAGTTTTTTCGAAAGATAAACTTCTTTCCGCAGATGCAATGGTCTTTAATACCAGAACTTACAAAATAATTATTTCTGTTCAGCATGAGAAGAAATAACATACTGAGGATTTGGGAAGAATTTTTTGTTTTGAGACTATATGCAGCAGTGTTCTCAGAAGGTCACCCCTGTTGAGGCTTGAGGAACTGAGGGTCACACTTGGGCCTCCCACATACAATGCATGTGTTCCACCCATTTGAGTCTTTGTTTCTAGAAAATACAGAAGGAACAGTGAAGGTTATTGGAATGAGAAATGGGCATTTTATTTTTACTTAGTAGAATATTTCTTGGTGGTTTTCAGTTTTGGTTTTGGTCTTTTGTGAAACTGGTGGTGCTCGGGGTCTACTCCAGTTCTGTGCTCGAGGTTGAATCCTGGCAGTGCTTAGGGAGCCATGCAGTGCCAGGGATGGAACCCGGGCCTCTGCCACCCACACAGCCATCTCTGCAGTGTTTGGGAAAGTACACTTTGAAGAAGCACAAATGCAGCCATGGACTTCAGAACATCCGAAATATTTAATTGAGCAGTCAGCGGAGGCATGGTGACAGATTTGGGGCTGAGTGTGGCTGTCAGGCCTTTGGTAGGGCAGGAACTTTCTCCACCTCATCCCCTCCAAAGATCACCCTGAAGATCTCTGAGTATATGAGAAATTTTTGCCTAGTTGATCTCCTTCTAGAAACTTAATTCTGAGTCTCTGGATCAGAGCCGGTAAATGCACTTCCACGGTGGTGGTGGTGAGACTTGGGAGTGGCTGCCCATGCTTCCAGAAGTACTGCTGCTTTCTGTGAGTTTTCCTTTGTTAGATTTCAATTAGAAGTGAGGTCATAAGAATTTGTCACTCCTGTCTGAGTTATTTCATTTAGCATAATGCCTTAAAATGTTAGTCATGTTTTTGCAAATGGTAGGATTAAAGGGAAATAACTTTGTTACCATAAATTAATATTGAAATAATTTAGCAATTTTATCTAGTTGTGAACAATGATAATGATATTCTAAGAATTTATTTTCATGTTTAATATACATAAAATGTGGGCATCTAAAATACTTTATAAGGCATTTAACTCCCTTATAAATCATTCATTTAATTTTCAAAGTGTTTTTGTAATGCCGAAAGCAAAAATAAATAAATACAAACTCTTATGGAAACTTTTTAAGTACATTGCTTCCCTAAATATTAAAATACTTTTTTCTTCGGGATTATAAAAACTCTTAAGAACTCTATGACCAAGTTTCAGTCTAAATATGGTAGGATTCATCTGTATGTATAAAGCTTTCGTCAATTGTCTTGAGGCAGTTTAGTTTTGCTCATTTACTATTCTAACTCCAAAGACCAATATAATGAAACCACGTTCCCATCTCCACCCACCTTGCCAGAAGGGTACCACAGAGGAGAAAACTGAGTTAATGAGGGGTGAGAGAAGGCAGGAAAGGCCAGCTGAGTCCCAGACATGACCTGCCAAACTAATAACCACATATCAGGTGCTATAAAGCGGCAAAGCATTATTTGGTTGGTTCCTGATAATACTTAAACTAGGTTTAGCTTACTAAGGAATTTTCATACCCAGTAGCTATATAGCCACTGAGTTATTAAAAACAACAATTGGAATCAAGATGGTGAAGGAATAATCAAACCTTGACGGGTGTGGAAATATTCTGAAATAAACTCTTCCCCTGGGTTTTTAAGGCATCAACCCTGGCAGATGAGCCCCACAGTCAATCAGATGTGTGATTGCATCATGTAAATGACACCCGCTGGACCAGGCTTATTTGCTCTTATGAAATCCCTGTCAGTTTTGAGGCATCAATAATTCAAGCAAATGGCTTTGGATACCAGAGACTGCCAATATTTGTGGTGTCACCAATGCCCCACCATTTGTTTTGGTCACCAGAGTATTTCTTTAAAAAAAAAAACTAACTAAATTTCCAGACACAGAATAAGCTCCACTTTAAACCAGTTGTCTTTCCCTCCAAGTTTTCCCAAGCTAGTTTTATTTGTATTTTGAAAGAAAAAGAAATGGAAATCTGTCATTTAGAATGCCTTTTGTATCTTTTTTGATTCCTCTACAAAAGTTCAAGCATAATGGAGTTGGGAATTAAATAGTGCAAGTAATTACATGGGGGGGGGCAATGGAGCAAAGCACTTTCTGTGTTTCAAAAAGAACCATAAAATTCCCAGAGTACAATCAACACATTTAGGAATTCAAGAGAGAATTACAATGCTTACATCAGCCTAATAACAGAAATAAATGAAGGATTTTCATTTTAGAACCATTAATCCAAGAATAGAGGGAAGATAAAACAAATTCAGTCATGAAAAAGATGTTTTGGGAAAGAAACATTTTGGCTTTATCTCATGCTCTAATAGAACCTGGAGTCTCTAGGTGAACTGACAAGTTGTGTGTTTTTTTGGTTATGTCCCCTTTGTTATCAGCAGTGAAGTTGACAACATTATTGATGTCCTCGTCATTGACCCCATTTCATACAAATTTTATTATGACAAATTTTCTTCTTTTTTTCGGTCCCAGACTGTGCAATGTAAATCATTAGCAGAACATTTTCTTTTTTATACTTGAAAGTATAATACCATCCATTCTCTAGCCTCGGCTTCCTGCTAAAACAAATCTGTAGCACTGTAGCACTGTCCCCTCACTGTTCATTGATTTGTTCAAGTGGAAACCAGTAACGTCTCCATTGTGAGACTTGTTGTTACTGTTTTTGGCATATCGAATACGCCACAGGGAGTTTGCCTGGCTCTACCATGCGGGCAGGATACTCTCGGTAGCTTGCCAAGTCTCTCTGAGAGGGATGGAGGACCAGCCCAAAACAAATCTACTGAAAGTAATTATATCTTCAATGATTATCTTATTCCCAAACAAAAGCAACATCTAGAGCTGAAGCTATGTCATTTTAGTTTTGCTTATTCCCCCTCTGGAGGAGTGAGAGAGGAAGACTCTGAAGTAATCGTTGAGTTTCTTTTGCAGTTTAAATTGGTGTTCCTTGGCAATTAAGTGAAACTCTAAGAGGCACTCAGCCAGATCCAGTCAATAAATCATTAGTGCATGAACATTGTCACAGCTAAAACCCAAATTTGATGATTATTCCCTTTACCAAAGTCCTATTCATCCCAAGAAAGACAAATTTTATGTTTCTGAAAGGGGACCCACACTGTTCAGTGACTTCTGATGTCTTTCCACCATGTTTCAACTCTATCAGCAGCTCTTTCTTTACTGCTCTGAATTGCCAATTTAGCAACGAGAAATACAGGATTCCCAGTTAAATTTTAATTGCATATAAGAGATAAAAGTTTTTAGGCTTAGTTTAATCCTGAAAAATTTGGGACACCCTTGCACCAAACATCATTCCTTGTTCATCTGAAATAAAAATGAAACCAGGCGCACTCTCTTGCCCTCTTATCTGTCTTGCCCTCCCCATAACATCTCTTATGTGGACAAGTGAATCTAGAAAAGAAGTAATGAATGGCTGCTGGTGATTCAATGGCAAGCAAATTCTAAAGTCAGGGGCCTTTACAAAGAGGTTTCCTACAAGCAAAAGAAGATTTGACCTGCAAGGGAGAGAAAGTTAGACTCTGAAAGGTCATGCACCCACCCCCACTCTGCCCCCCAACCCCCCACAATGGAGTAGTCAATAACAAAAGACCTCAGGGGTGCTTAGGCTCTCAATAAAGATGCACACCTGCTTCAACTGGCCTGTCACCAGAGGTGATTTCCCCATTGGTATTCTTTTTCAAGACTAATGAATACGCGATAAAAATAGCTGAATAGGGCCAGGGTAGGGTCTTTAGAGAAACTAGCCATAGAGTGTGTTACTAATTACCCCTCTTACATGTGTGTCTATTCCATCCAACAGATTGAAAGAATCAAAGCCAATGGACCTACCTCTATTACTTGAAGCAGCTTGTCTTCTGAAGAAATTTCTCAAAAAAGTTTCAGCCCAGCTCTGCTAAGGTTTTTGTCAAAAATGCATTCAAATAATAGGAAAGACATCGAATTTTAGTTCTATATGTTATAAGTAAAACCACGGATGAGCATAAAGATATAGAAAAAAAGGAACTTGAGGTAGATAAGGTTAATTGACATTTTGGAAAAAAATTTTGCTACCTTAGTCTTAAAGACATAGTTTTTCTTCTATCTTTCACGTTGATAAATCCAAATGTTACTGTCTTAACTGCCTATGAAAAAGCCCATAAAGTTTAGAGTCTCTCAAACTTCTTGAGTCTCTTTTTAATCTCCTATGCATCCTTCAATCCATTAGAAAAAGAAGCACAGGAAATTGGGCATATCCTTTCCCATGCTATGTTTATGGTTTCTTTCATCATTACATCCCTGTCTCTTTGTCACAATTACAGTCACACAGGCACTGGTTGATAAGTATAATTACAACCAGTGGAGAAATTAGTCTAATTTTCATTCTGAATATTAGGAGGTCTTCATGACTGGCATGTATTCAGTATCTGTGCAACCAATTACAGGGACTGCTAGCCACATGCCACTGTTTAAAACTTAATCTAAAATGTTGTCATGCTAACTACTTCTTAACTACTCAATAACCACTTATGGTTGGCGGTTACTGAGTAACCACTTGGTGAGTGGGTTATTGGGCAATTGGATAGTCATAGAAAGTTTTATTGGATAATGTTGTCTATAAACTATTACATTTTCATACTGAAAAAGGGAAGCCAAAGCTATGCATATTATAGGTACAATCTTGTCCAACAGTTATTGTGGGAAAATAAAGTGGATATAATAACCTACAAATAAAGTTTTCCAATAACTTTAATTAAAGATATAGTTGAGCAACTTTGTTTGAAAAAATTCACGAGGTTAGGTAATGTTAGTGCAATCGTTTTAGGGCAGCCTTGAGCAAGTAATGACAGAAATACAACAGCTATGTCAATATGCATTTCAAATGTGAATGAGGATTGCCATCGCAATTGTTATTAATGAGATCCTCAGGGGGATCACAAGTAAGATTGACATGGTAAGTTCCCTGTTTACCACTTCCTAATTATTGATGATAGACAAGTTATTTTAACTTTCCGTGCTTCTGTTTTCTCTTTCATAAAGTGATGGCAATAGAGGTATCTACCTTTTTCAGCAGGGCCATCTTATTTACAAAATTGGTGCTTCGTGGGGTTATACAACTGTAGTTGTTCAATTCTACAAGTTAAATCTCTTCATTAGAATTTAAAGGGATCAAGAGAGAAAAGTTATGTAAAGTACTGAGACAGTACTTGATACATATCAAAGAACTTTACTACTGTTTCTTCAACTATGTGAGAAAATTTAATTTCCACAAATTTTTAAATAGTAGAATTTGAAAGTTATAAATTAGGGCTTTAAAAAACAAAAAAGGAAAGAGTGAAGAGTTTGAATACATCTTCCTAACATCAAACCCTACAAATTTCAGTGAACCTGCTGACTGGGAAGTGTTTAATTGCTGCAGAGAATCTTATTGTGGTGCTCCAGTTTTACTAACTATCAAAGAGGAATTGAATTTCACCCCTATGTATTTATTGCATCACCAACGTTCAAATGTATCTATAGATTGGCACTTAAAGAAACGAGGCAAGAAGTGGCGCTATAATGGTCTTAATTAAGTCCAAGTATTTATGATTTCCTTTAATGGTCTTTCTTCACAGCCTTCAGCAAGAGCACAGCAGGGAAGCAGCAGTCAAACCAGAAGAGTAGAAGGGTTAGCAGTGCTGACAGCTAGCTGCCATCTATCCCTCTACATATCCCTAAACTAAGCAATAAATTGGATTTTATTGGGCCATCAAGTTTGTATTTTATAATTTTAAATAATAGATCAAGGATTAAGTTTATTCATGGAGTCCACAGCATTATCCAAGTTCCCAGTATTATTGGACTTCAACCAGATCCATATGAAACACGAGGCAGAATACCAATCAGGCCAGACACTCATACTTTCTCCTCTGTGTAGAAACAACTTTGAAGTAAATGAAGCTTTGTGTCTGAATTAATGAAAAGATCCATGCCTGGGGATAAAAAAATCACACTACTGAAAAAGTTAGCAAGTAAGAGATGTTCTCATTTGATAATGAAATGTTTTTGAGGTCTAAAGCTAGCTATTCTGACTATCTGTGGTACAATCTTTCATTGACTCTGCATTTCTGTCTTAAAAATTAAAAACTGTTATCCTACATTGACAAGTGGAAAATTCCAAGTTATCTCACCAAGTCTTGCAAATTACCACAGACACTTGGGCCTAAGGCGTGAATGAAATTAGGCTATTCCTGAAATAAATCATGTCTCAGGAAGATAACTTGCTTCATAAAAATTAAAACTATTGCCCTTGGCAATTATACTAGGATTCCTATTTTCTGATATTCACTTTCCAGCCTTGACACTATTAAGCGAGAGAAAGTCTATGGGCATTTTGTACATTAGCAAATGTTCTTAGTGTTTAAAAAAAATCCATCAGGCTATGAAGCAATATCTAGAGATTCTTCTTGGATACAAGAGAGAGAATTCAAATCTATCTTAACATTGGAAAGAATCTCTTTTCTAGAAATATTGTGAATGAAATCATATACTTCAATGGCAAATCCAAATCCCCTATATATTTCATGTAGTTGTTGAAATAAATGAAGATAAAATTGAAGATAATGCCTAGCATGGATCCCACCAGGGTTTGATCCTTTTTACCACATGGTCCCCTGAGCATTGCCAGCTGCAGTCCTCTACATCCCAGAGCACCTCGAGGTATGCCAGAGAGGCCTCTGGTCTGGTTCCCAGTGCCATAGGGCCCAAGAAGCACCACAACCTCAAGTCTATGCATTAAACTAGGCAGCCAGTCAGCCTAGAGTGGCAGTAGAGTCCCTGGGTCTCCTGAGCACAATCTGGGAGAGCCCCCAAAATAAATAGATAAAGTTATTAATGTTTAAAACTCAAAAGCAATTTCTAGCAGAAAATGCCCACATCCATGCAAACTACTCTTGTCTAATATTGCAGGAATATCTTCACTAATGTTTCTACTTTTGACATACCATTAATATACTCTGTTATTCCAAACTTGGGTGCAAATAAGAAACCTCCTGCTCAAAAAATTTTAAGGAGACTTAAAAATATATCTTATAATATTTCCAATTGGAAATACAAAATAGGAAAACAAAAGCAAAAGTAGTGTTTTTTAAAGAAAAAATTTTAAAAGTTATGCAGCAAAGTGGTTCCCAGAGCTTATTCTGATGCTATTTTATACATTATCTAACACATCCTGTTATTGAGGTAAGTTATTTTCAAACAGCATTTTTGCAGGATTATTCATTATTTCAAATGTGCTTAAGGGAGAAATATTCTCAGATCAAAGCAATTTTTGTCCCAGAAACATTCTTTATTGTCTCCATTAATATATATTGGGATCTCCAGAAAAGTGACAGAATAGAAAGTTGCCAAGCAAAGTTTCCTGTTAAAGTACAACTAGAAATCAACTACTTACCACAGAAAAAGTCTTACCTACTTACAGAATGATTCATCTGGAAGACACAAGCACGAAGATATCTAAAGATGTGGATCATGACACAGAAGATAATCAGATGAAAGTGGTCAGTGAAGACATCAGGAGGGGCTTGGAGTATATCAACTTCCAATACTATGGGTAGATTCAACCCAGCAGAGGAAGGTACAAGACTACAGAAATAACTGTCCATATGTGTGTCAGAGGTAGACTATGCTGCTGGTAAAGAACATGCAAAACTGAGTTCTATTGCTTTGAGCTAACAGCACTAGAGCACTAAAGTCACCTGTCTCCTGCAGCATGATCCAGCACAATCTCCTAGCTAGGCACAAAAGAAATGGAATACCTGGTCAGACCAGTTACTATCGAGGAAATCAAAATAGTAATCAAAAGTGTACCCCCAAAAACAAAAGCCCAGGCCCATATGGGTTCATTAATGAGTTGTTCCAAACCTTTAAATAAGACCCATTGCCAATTCTTTGTAGGTTCTTTCAGAAAATTGAAAAAATAGAACTCCTAAATAAGTTCATATGAAGCAAATATTATCTCTGTACCAAAGTAGACAGAGACTCCATGCACAGAGAAAAAGGAAAACTACAGACCTATATTCCTGATGAACACAGATGCAAATATTAAAAACAAAATACTAGAAAATCAAATCCAACAACATATCAAAAAGATCAGGCACCATGTCCAAGTGGGATTCATCCCAGGGAGGCAAGAATGTTTTCACAAATCCAGGTTAAACAACATCACATCAATACAAGAAAATATCAAAAGCATATAGAATATTCTTACAAATAGATCATAAATTGGGACACAAAGGAAATATTAATAAACATATGAAGGCTGAAATCATATGGAGCTTCTTGTTTCATCACAATGACGAAGACTAGAAATCAATAGCAAAAAGAAAACAGGGTGGAAAATTTATCTACCAAACAACATGCTTCTAAATTCTTTTAGGTTAATAAAGAAGTTATAGGAGAATGTTTTTTTTTAACTACCCAAGGAACAAATTGAAAAAGAGATGAGTTATCAATTTAAGAGGAACTTCAGGGTCCAGAGAGAACTACAGTGGATAGGGTGCTTATCTCTCACACAACTTACCTGGTGTTATTCCCTGGAACCATATATGATTTTTCAACCCTGCCAAAGAGTGATCCCTGAGGACAGAGCCAGGAGTAAGCTGTGAGAACAGTTTGTGGGTCCAAAAACCAAAAAATAAAATAAAGTGGGAAAAGTTTATCACTGTGCAAGCTCAAGTTTAAAGAGAAAAAAAAGAAAAGTCTGAAACCTTATACCTGTATACCTGAAGGAACTAAAACAATAAAAAGACAAAAAACTAAAAATAAGTGAAAATCAGTTGAAGAAAGAAAAAAATTAATATTAGAGTGAGAGTAATTAAATAAAAATGAAAACAATAATTCAGAAGATCAATGAAATCAAGAGCTGAATAAATAGAACAAATAAATCCCTCAAACTCACCAAGGAAAATATAGGGGGAGAAAGAAAACAATAATTTAAAAATATCAGAATGTTAGACAGAAAGGTCAAAAAGGCTGAGCGCTGTGGCCATTTTGTTCCCCACCCAGCTGTGTTGAGCCTTCCTGATCCCAGCATCCCAGCTACAGAGCTGCAGAGGGCGTGGCCTCTGAGGAAGTGGGTGTGGCCTAAGCCAGCAATCTGGTGTCAAATCTCAGTCTCCATACCACCACAACAACATGGAGAAACAGTGCAAATCCCAACCATGAGGAGAGGACTATGAAAAGAGTCCAGCGCCCTCAATAGGTGTTACTCACAAATGTGAGCTCACCAATAAAGATTTCAAAGATGAACTACTGATGATGTTCAATGAACTCAAAGAAACGGTGTGACAGATATCTAGTAAATTAAAGGACGATATGAAGAAACAATGGATCGGACAATTGAGAAAATACAGGAAGAAATGAGAGCAGACATTGGAAAGCTACGCAAGAAGTGTCACAAATAAAAGATTCGGTAGATGAAATAAAAAAAAAACCTCAGTGTGTGCCCTCAACAGTAGAATGGCTACAGTCCAAGACAGAATCACTGAGCTGGAAGATGAGCTGCAGGAAGCCTACAGGTAACAACAAATCATAGGAAGAGACCTCAAAATAGCTCTAGGGCGAATCAGAGTCCTAGAGGATGATTTCAGAGGAACAGCATTAGAATCATTGGAGTACCAGAAGGACAGGGAAGCAATTCCAATTAAAAAAAAAGCCACAGTTAAAGAAATCATTGCTGAAAAATTCCCAGAGCTGGACAATGCAGGCATCCAGATTCAAGGAGCCTGAAGGGTACCAGCTAAAAGAGACCCTAATAAAAACACTCCAAGACATATC
>JAOXYA010000018.1:68931180-68941777 GCA_028565675.1 Sorex palustris
AAAACTAGGCAATGATGTTGAACTGAAAAATGAACAAAGACCTGAAAAAAACACTTCATCCAGGGTATAAGCAACAGAGGGTTAATGTGACTGAGAGTGAAAGGGAGGAAGAGGCTGCCTCCAGAAAGTCTTTTGAATGTGGGCCCTGCATCTTGAAGCAGGGAACCCGCCGGCCCTCTCTGCAGATGGGCTAGCATATGTTTTATGTCTGGCTTCATATAATCTGCATTAGCACCCCCTATGGCCCCACGTCTCACTTAACTTCACCCGATCTCATTTCTTTTATTATAATCTGGTGATTGAGTGGCAGATTCACGCATGGCTGTTGTGCCTTTTGAGGAAACTGCTGTGACTGCGCAGGTCTGAATCTCTGAGGAAAGCTTTTCAGCTCCACAAATCCTTTGCCACTTCCATGAACTGGAAAGATAATGGGCCCCATACATCAGGGATGATCTGAAATTGAGGCCTCTGAAATCTGCCCTGGAAAGGGAAGTGTTTTTATTTTCTTTACTTTTTTTTCCCTCCTTTTCTGTTTGGTTTTTGGGCCACACCTGGGGGTGCGCAGGGCTTACTCCTGGCTCTGAGCTCTTGGGGGACCCTGTAGGCGCCAGGGATCAACTCCAGATCCTCATGTGTAATGCAGGCACCCTGCCCACTGTACTGCCGTTCCAGTTCCTACTTTTCTATTTTCCTTCCTTTCTTAAGCAAACCTCTGCAATTCCTGAATGGAGATCCAATATGGGATACTTGCTTACTCATACACTTTGGGGCTTTGTTGGCTCCATCCCTTCGACTGCTGCTCTTCATTGTCTTGGCATTTTGACAGCAGGCTTACTTTACCGCCCGTCACAGGCAAAGTGTGCATTGTCATTATAAATTCATGAAGCCTGGGTATTTCTGGGTGGATGCTGCAAATTAGTCATTATACAGCAGGCTGCTGACCCCAGAGCACTTTCTCCCACCAGCGGGACCCACTGGAAGAAAGCTGTTAGGAAACACTGATCCAAGACAGAGCTGGCCAGGCGTCCTGGGTCCTGACACTCCTTCAGGAGGGGCCCCGTCTGCCAAGCAGAGCACTGGAGGTGCAAGTCTCAATTCTGTCCTGACCCTTCGGAACAATTATGCCTGCATTTCCACACTGTTCTTACTTTTGATTTTTTTATGACTATTTGAAATAATTATAAGTGAGTGTGTGCTTGGAGAGATTTTATAGACCATAAAAAGAACAAATAGGCCCAGCAAGTTTAGCGGAAAGTTCTTGTACTGTCATTTACTGTCCTGTAAGAGCCATTCGATACTGAGTGATCGTGGCCCAGGTTTTATTTCCTTGCTTTGTGCTTGCTGTGAATCTAATTAAAAGAGGGGTGGAGGTAAAGATAGAATACTTATTTTTCAGGATACTAAGTACTGTTGTGAGACTTGGGAATTTAGACATTGAGGATTTGAGGAAAGGTACCATACCCTGGGCTCCACCCAGAGCAGCCTGTGGTGTACGTTTTCTTCAGGCCTTGGTTTTTGGTTTTTCCATCTGTAAAATGGCCTTTCCAGGAAGAGATCATCTTTTTTTTTTTATTAGTATGAATAACTGGAAATGACTCAGGAGTTGAAGTTGTGTTTGCCAGCTTTGAAATAAGCAAACATAAAATGAGAGTGTTTTATGAATTTTATTTAGTGCATTTTAATGATGGCTACAGCTATAAATGTATAACTGCAAATTATTTACCTATGTTAATCTTGTCTTCCTCGGCTTAAATTCAGTATTCTGTTTTTCAGTCTTTGATTACTGAAATTTAAATATTGCGTGGAGGGAGAGGGTTATTGCTGGCCTCTGGGGAAGCTATCAACCCCCACCCACCTTTGTCTCTCCCGCTGGAGCCAGAAACAGTCACAGGGAATTTAATTCAGATTTTAAAACAATTTGCTACTGAAAGGGATAAAATATCTCTTGCCCGAGATACTGGGGATAGCCTGAAGTCTTTATCAGATAAAGTTCTAGGTCTTGATATTATCCCAAAGTTTATTATGCCCACACATTGAAATAATTATATATTTGATGGTCCTCGGCTGAGTCTCACTTGTAGAATGGATTATTAATGCTCTCATGCCTGAAGAGGACCGCTTACTTTGGAATGACCTTCTTGCTCCCCAGGTGAGGCCCGAAGACTTGAAGAGGCGAATCCTGACCCCTGAAATCAGAGCCTCTTCAACAGGATTGTAGAGCTGAGTTCAGTTCTTAAAAATATTGTTTTGAGACAAGTCTCTTTATGATTAATACCAGTGAAGATTTGGTGTCTATACCTATTTTATGTGTGCATATAATAGCCAAGGTCATGTAAAAATTTCTTGGGCAAAAATGGGTCACAAGTGGCAAAATACAAGCAGCAATGGTCCAGAGATCACTTGAGTGTTAAACCAATGTGTGGGAGTTCATGTCTATAAAATTGGAGGTGAATGACACAAGCATTTTCCTCTCCTGTGATTTTATTGTTCTCAATGGATTAAGAACAGAAATCCTATGCTAATTAGAAGAGAAATGCTTTGCCATTTGAGGCACGCAACTGGACTGCTGCTGGAGTTTGTTTTGCTTTGAGGAATTTGATAAATTCTTGTCTGAGAAGCAAGTGGCAAAACATCAGAAAACTGACTTTTATAGTAGTAGAATTTTCTTCACTTTTTTTTTAGCTTTGTTTAATAACTTATAAAAAGTTGTTGATCTAAAAGGGAAAAGTCAAGTTTCTATATATTAAAAGAATTTGGGGGCCAGAGAGATGGTTCAGTGGGCAGGACATTTACCTTGCACATTACCAACCTGAGTTTCATCCCTTACACCCGATACGGTCCCCCAAGTCTTACCAGGTGTGATCCCTGAGCTCAGAGCTAAGTATATCATTCCTGATCACTGCTAGTGTGACCTGAAAACCAAAAAAGAATAATTCTGTACCTTGAAGTATGTGGTTTTATTTCTTAGAAACACTGTACATATCAGTCTCTGCAAGATGTCATCATCCTTTCCTGTGTCCTGTGGCTAGGATGCTTGGTAACCTTACAGGGAGGGCAGAAGAGGGCGAGGAGGAAGGAGGATGTCCACAGCTTGGCCAAAGGAATCACCTTTTTGAAGGGCCTCTGGGTCAAACCTAGGCCAGGCTGTATAAGAGTCCCACCTCCACTTTGCAAGAAAAACTTTAGAATCTTGGGAAGGGAGCTAGATGTATTTTCTATTCCTAGCTGAATATCCCTGAGGAAATGTTGCGTGCATTTTCCTTGCCCTGTTTTTTACTCTGGAACCATGGTGGAATCTTTCTAGAATTCAGGGCCCTCACCCACCCCCAACACACCAGACACGGAGGCCTTGTCTGCAACTGGGCTCAGGCAGCAGTTTCCGAAGCAGATGACTTGCATGAATTTTTAAATACAGAACAAGTGCATGTTTTTGCTGCAGCCTTACCCTCAAAGACATCTCGTGAGGTCTGTCTGCAGGGGTGCAGTCCTGGAAGTAGTTGATTTCGTCTCCTTATAGCTCTGGCCTGTGCATGGGGCCCAGCTTTGTTTTCTCCTGCTGTGGTGCCAGTGTAACGTGGCCACAGCTGGCTGCGTATACATCTTTCTGTGGCTTCATTTGAAGAGGCCACAGGAGCCCATACCAGCCTATTCCATAGGGCGACTCCGACAGAGAAAAGTTACGGTTCCCAGAGGAGCCGATCTTCTGGTCCTGCTGGGACTCCACAAGGGTCTGACAACCGTTCCATCTCCTCTTCTCTCCCTTAGGCCACTGCCAGCAGCCTGCCCAGTGTCGGATCCAGAAGTGCACCACGGACTTTGTGTCTCTGACCTCACACCTGAACTCCGCCCTCGACGGCTTCCACTCCGAGTTCTGCAAGGCCCTGCGTGCTTATGCCGGCTGCACGCAGCGGACGTCCAAAGCCTGCCGGGGCAACCTCGTGTACCACTCCGCAGTGCTGGGCATCAGCGACCTCATGAGCCAGAGGAACTGTTCCAAGGACGGACCCACGTCCTCCACTGACCCAGAGGTGACCCATGATCCCTGTAACTATCACGGCCCAGAAGGGGCAAGAGAACACAGAGGTGGGGACGAGAGTTCCCCCAATTACCTTTTTTGTGGTTTGTTTGGAGATCCTCACCTTAGGACTTTCAAGGATCACTTCCAGACCTGCAAAGTGGAAGGGGCCTGGCCGCTCATTGACAATAATTACCTGTCAGTTCAAGTGACAAACGTGCCGGTGGTCCCTGGATCCAGTGCCACCGCTACTAATAAGGCAAGTCTCCACCTTGCATTCTCCTCTGTTGGCCCAGCCCCTGGATCTGACTCCCCACGTTGTGTATGGGTGGGTCAGGGGGGTGGGAGGCTACAAGGGACTTGTCTTGGGTCCTCTCAGAAAAAGCATTAAGGGGTCTGATAAAAGAAGGAATGAACATTAGTTAGGAAGGAAGTTCTCTTTGGAATTCTGGGGCTTGTGTGAAATGAGGCTTTGAATTCCAGTAGACAGGACTATGACAGAAATGAAAAGTGAGCAATGTGAGGTTGGATTCTTGCGGGGCAAGGTGGGCTTTTGTAGCACGAAACAAAAAAACGCATGCCCTGTTTGAGTTCCCATTTGCATTACTCCCCTTTGGAGTGTGACTCCTCTTAAAGAAATCCTTGGTGGGTGGGTGTTCTGAATTGGTTGGAAGTGGCTGAGCTGACATGGGGACATGGCAAGCCACAGTGTCATGGTCCTTGCTGATCTCACAGTGACCAGGAGTTCCGAGGGGCCGCAGCAGACACTGGCGTCTGCGGCCCGCTGGCATCAGGTTGGAAATTGACTTGGTTCTGTCCTGCTCTGCCCTGCCTACCTGGCAGTACATCTGGCCCTGTCTGTTCTAAATAATCCCAGAGAAAACGCCGTCGCGGCCATTTGGCCAGCCTAGAGTGCCAGTGTTTTCACCCAAGGGGCTGGAGAAAAGCTGGGAGTCGATGTGAGAGGCCCTAGAGGGCTTCCCACAAAATACTGTTCCATGGAAGCAGCCTCCCCTCTCTGCTGCATGTGATGCAGAAAATCACATGCAGGGCATCTTACCAGGCTCAGTGTCCTTGTTTCTTTGAGCTCCACTTAAGTTGGCTTTTTAGACTAAAAATGAAAAACACACGAATGAAGTGGTGTCACACTTTGCCCTGAGCACCACCCCTCCAGCTTATCTTCACAGTGAATTGAAATGATTTCACTTGGCATTTTGTGGAAGGAACGTTACAGGTTACAGCACCGCTAGAGATAGCAGGAGACACCGAGGGGTGTCAGAAATGCCACAGGCCAAATCATGGCTCTGACCAAAGAGCACTGTTGCTGTAGTCCCACTTCCTGGGGGAACTCCAAAATGTTTACACTTCAACACCCTGGGAAGCCCGGTCTTATCTTCTACCTAACAAAATTCTCCTTTCCCAAACTTCCCCCCTTTTTTTTTTTTATTTTTAGAACAATACGAATAATTCTTCCTGTTTGCACACTGACATACCTGCTGCCATTTATGTTACAAAGTTTCCTGGTGAAGCTCAGGCCATGTTATCCCCCAATGCTCCTCGGGCCTCCGGAACAAAGCCTGTAGCACTGAGAACCTCCCCCCAAAGGAGAGTTCCACTGAGAATGGAAAGAACCCGAGATGGCCATGCTGATCCCTAGGGGCTTGCAAAGAGCACCCTTCAGCAGTACTGTTGGGATTCCAGAGGGCAGTGTGTGTAGGGAAAACACAAGGATTCTGGGGCGGGAGCCATAGTTCATGGAACATTGCCAGGCTTGATCCCTGAGTACAGCTAGGTGTGGCACTAAAACCAAAACAGCAACCACAGGGATATCTCTTGGGTTCTTCTCACAAGCCCAGACATATATTCTCCTCGCCTCCTGTCGAGTCACGTGTTACTGGTATGTTTGGTGCTTGACCCTCTGGGTTCTACTTTTGACAAGCCGTGGTGATAGTTTGAGAATGGATTAAAATGAATGAGTTGACGCAGGCGCTTTCTAGCATTCGTTTCAGTTGTGGTCAGCTCACTCCCAAGTTTTAGCCGGTAGAAAGTGGATCTGAGTTTCCTCTCTCAGCCCTTTTGGGTTCAAAGGCTTCTACCCATTCCAAAAGTGGGGCCCAGGGGAGACTGTCTCTGACATCAGTTAAAGTGTTCCCCACATCTGGTGGCCATACCGTGCAGTAACAAATTACTCCTCGTGACCTCTAGTAGCTGTTTTTCTTCCTCCTTTTTCTAACTCTGAAGCCCTCGAAGCATCTGGAGGCTCACCGTGGAACGCTTTTCTCCGTGCTAGCGTGACGTGTACCCGGGAAACCACGCCAAGCAAAGGCCTAAAATTTTGCCACGCAATTTCCTTTTACCAGGACCAAAATAAAAGCTTCAGAATTCTCAGCAGTGAACACGAGTATGGTAATAAAGATAATTTTGAAAGAAAAAAAGATTTGGCAGCAAATACCTATGAGATCAGTTCTCCCAGATGTCTAATCCACCCCCCCATGTTTATTGAAATTCCTTTAAAAAGAAATTTTTTTTTCTTTTTTTTTAATACAAGTTTTGGCTCTGCCGGGATCATATCCATAGACTGTTGGGTAAGGCAGCTGTGGGGTCACTGTGGTCCAGTTTCTTTCCCACCAAGGCTTCAGGCCATCAGTGGCACCACTGTGGCCCCAGGGTACCGGGAATGGGCCTCTGGGACAGGCCAGCTCTGTCTACCCCGGGCCCCGAGCAAAACGAGCCTTTCCCCTCCCAGACAGACAAGGCAGAATCAGGAGGAGAAAGGCAAGTGCTGTGTGCTCCGAGGCCCATTAAGGGCTGGCCACACCTTTGCCTCTTTCCACAGGCCAGGAGGGCAGCTCGGTATCCAGTGCTCAGCCTCGTGGCTTGTTGCCCTGTGCCTGCTTTCTCTGTCGCCTCCTGGGAAACTAAGGTCTTGGATGTGGGGTGCCGAGAAGGCATTTCTGAGGGCAGCGGGGTGTTTCACAGGTTCCTGTAGGAGCAGCCAAGCTAGTCTGTGGCTCTCCTCCAGTCAGGCTGGTGAGTGGGAAGAAGAGGGCAGCGTTAGGCTGGCAGAGATGTCTGCGGAGCAGAGAACAGCACCAGCCCCTGGGCCTGACCCAGGAGTGAGCACGCTCTGTAGGGCAGGCCTGACTCTGGGCTGACTCTTCCTGCCCTGCATGGTGGCTGCTGTTTCCCTCCCCCGCCTCTAAGGGAGCTCGGGAGACGGGCATCTGTTTCTGTGAGTACAGAAAGTCGTTTGGAGAGTAGGTTTTGGCATTTTCTGGTAGGACTTTGGACTGTGTAAGCGGTTTCCTTGATAGGGACATTAAAAATCTCTGGTCTCTCGAGGGCCTTTAAGAAGATGCTTTTCCAGAAAGCATCAGAAATATATTTTATTGCACCCCCCCCCCCATGATGGGAATAGTCCTAAGTGTTCCTGTTTACAAGTGGTTGGATACTTTCACTTTATGTTTTCCTCGTGTGTTTCCCTAGCCGCTCCCGCCCTTCCCCAGCACCCTCCTTTCCTGATCCTTCAGTACATTGTTAAACAGAATTAGAAGCGGGCGGGGAGATGGGGATGACTGCAGATCCTTTTATAGAGCCACCACAGACTTCCCGCCCTGTCCCCATTTGGGTCGAAACCAGCCGTTGCCTCTGGCCTGCGCCCATCCCGAGTCAAGGAGAGGCCTTGTCCCCCTCCCCACTCCCGGGCGTATGTTTAAAAGCCTCTAACAAGGGTTCGAGCCCTGCGCTTTGAACTGCCTGGGCACGTGCATCAGTGTGCAGTGCTAGAGCCGCAGAGAGACGCGCGGGTTCCCAGCCAGTGGCCTTAACCCGCCTGTTCCTGCCTCAGAGCGCATGCGCCTCTGAGCCCAGCGAGGTGGGAAGGTTCATTCTCAAAGTCACAAGAAACGACCCTGTCTGTGCCGTGCCCAGAGCACAGACAGGGCTGCCGTTCTCTGCTGCTCTTAGCACTTAGCTACTGTTCCAGAATGGCATGCGGGCACAGAGAAGTGTTCTGGATCTTTCTCTCGGTTCTCCAGTCAGAGCCAGACATGCTTGCATTGCCGCCCTTCCAGCTCATTCCACCTCTCATCTTAAGCCTATCACTACATCAGGGTTTGGAAATGCAGCCTCCCTTGACCTCAGGCTTTCTTTTCTTTTTTTTTTTTTGATAGCCACTGTTTTATAACCTGTTATGCTTTTATTCTCTTTATGGGCGAGATATCAGCATCACATTGGCACTTAGGGGAGACTTTTCACGAGTTTGCGTTGTTTTTGACCTCGTTTTCTTGCCTGCAGTGAGGGACGGGCGCCCTTTTCTTGGAGAGCAGGGCAGAGAGCACAGACGGTCTGGCAGACACACAGGGGCTGAGTCTTCATCCAGGATGGCCCCTTGTTCTGTGCCCGCTGTCTCTGCTAAGCACCCTCCTTCTCGCCCTCTGAAGGTTCCCAACAGAGCTGAGGCTCGGCTGGCCGAGGCCCGCTGCTGCGGGAGGCAGGAAGCGTTTGTGCTTGGCTCAGTATCTCTGAAGAGCTGTGGGGCTTGTCGGGGCTGTGTCTGGCTTCAGTCCCGGGGGTGTTGCTGTGTCTGCAGTGCAGGGGTGAGTGCGCTCCCCGCCTCGGCCCCCAGCACCCACGCACCAGGTGCAGAGTCCCGGTGTAGGTGTAAGAAACTTCCTTTTCCGAAACCAGTGCGTGGCTCAGAGGCCTGCTCGGGGCGTCACCTTAGCTGATGGCAGCCCCCGTCAGTCACAGCTGCTCCTGAGTGCTGCCACTTAGCCGCAGGTCTCCGTGGCAAGGAGGGTCAGGAGGGAGACCCAGAGAGACGCTGCTCGCCCGCAGCCCCTTGGCCTTGTCGTTGCTTTCAGCCTTGTGCCTGGCACCGCCTCGCTTGGGCCACCTCGCCTGCACTTCCTTCTTGCCTGACTCTTTCCGGCTCCTTCCAGCCGCTGTCCTGGCTGCCGAGAGGCCGGAGGACCGGGTGGGAGGTGGTTGGTCTTTGATTGGGCCTCCAGAGCAGCCTAGCCTCGGACTCTCCGTTGCTCGTGGTGGGCCCTGTTTCTTCCTGGGGCCCCGGCTCGTCTCCCGGCTCCCCTCGCTCCGGGCAGAGCCGATGCCAAGCAGGCCGCCCTCTGCAGAGGGGCGGGAGTCGGCAGTGAGGCCCGCTGGCCTTGTTCCCATTTGTCCTCCTTGGCTTCCTGCAGAGCTCCTGTTTGTACTGGATTCTGAAGTCTTAGGCCCAGGAACTTGGCTTCTTCTAATTTCAGCAAATTGCCCGGAGGTAAAAGGATTTCCACTGGCATGTGGGGGGCGGGGGGGGGGGCTGAAAGGGGAGGAGAAAGTCTGAGCTGTGCCATTTTTCAAAATGACTGGCCCTGCCCGCCTTGGTCTCGATTCTGTGCTCTCCACACCCGGCCTCGGCCTGTCCACTCCCGTACTCAGGGGAGTGAGCCTTGGCTGGCTTTTCATTCATTCTCTGGATAAGGGAGACAGACACGGCTGCCTAGTGGTCGTTTAGAAACTAAGTATAGCTCATGCCTGTATGTCTTCTAGGTGTTTGGAACCTCCTTGGCTCTCCCCATCCTCCCTCCATCCCGGGCTTGTTGGAAAGAGGTGGGTGGGGGCCGGGAGGGCGTCACCATGGCCTGTTTGTAAGTGAAATGAACCTGCGGCCGCCTCCGCCAAGCAGGCCTCTGCTGCTTTAAAACCAATCCTCACTCCTCCACCGTTTACACCCGGAGGCACGGGGCCAAGTCTGATACACAGCTGAGAGTTAGAACTTGTTTTTCTGTCACACTTCCAAATCTCTCTTTCTCTCTCTCTCTCTCTCTCTCTCCCGGCCTTGTTCAGTTTTCTTTGCGTCAACATTTTGAGAGAAAGGGGCACGAAGGAAACATTGGTGCTTTCTTTGTTGGCTCCAATTAATGCTAAGCAAACAGTTTCGCCGGTGAGGAATGTGGCATGTAAAAATGGTTACCTCCAGTGTGGAACAATGGAAAATGCTACCTTAACCCATTTTGTCTTTATTTGTTTTGACTGCAGTAGAACTTGCTCTTCCACTGTTTTGAATTTGGTGTTCTGGTGGGTGGGGTGATTTAAGGACTTTTCTAACTGCTTAACTTGTCGGTGAAAACTTGTGGGCGGGAGCAGTAGCACAGTGGGCAAGGCGCTTGCCGTGCACACGGCTGACCGGGGTTCGGTTCCTAGGAGGCACCCCATCTGGTTCCCCAAAGCCCTGCCAGAAGTGACCCTTGAGCACAGCGCCATCAGCAAGCCCTGGTCACTGCCAGGAGTGGCCCCCAAGTTAAAACAAAATAAAAACCGGCAAGTGAAAACTGCCAGAGTAGCCAAGTCTCAGCTGCAGCATGTCGCCCAGCCTTACAGTGCTCGTGCTGGTTCTGGGGCGAGGGCGCCCCTTTGTGCCCCTGTTAGCCACTGGGCGTTTGAAGCCTTGGAGCTTTGGCCCTTGTGCTCCTGTCAGTGTTGGAATTTGGCATGGAGACTGTGAGGGCGGCTTAGCGCGCGGGGTGGCCGAGGCGCGGTGCGAGCAAACAATGGCACGGTCGGGGAGCCGCACCTGCCGGC
>JAOXYA010000018.1:68976767-68997551 GCA_028565675.1 Sorex palustris
AATAAAAAAATTAAGGTGGAGTTCATGCCCAATTCAATCAGCTAATCAGTGGCTGAATAAATAGCAGTACTCCTACAGAAAAAAAATAAATGACCTGAGGAAAATAAAAATAAGAAAACTATCCTTAATCATGTTAGAGATGGAACTAAAAAATGCTTGCTCTCTCCTGTCAGTAATTTTAAAGTGATGAGAGCCTTAAAGTCAGCTGTGGATAAGCACTGGTATAGATGTGGATACATACTGCTAAAAAATAACACATATTTGTTCTAGTTCACTCATCAATGACTTTAAAAAAAAAACTGCAACTGAGTCTAGTTAAAGCAAACAGTTTAACTTAGCATACAGAAAAAGATAATGAAATCAGCAGATGAAAATTAAAATTTCCACAGAAACTTCCTACTGGTCCTTTAAAAAGCTCACTGTAGCCACTACACCAATCTTTCCCAAAGCAGGTGGTCACCAGTGGGGGAGCTGACACAATCCAGGGCATTAGGGGCCTGGGGTTCACAGGGCAACACTTTGCCTATTTGCCAAAGGGAGATATCTAGGGGAGCTGAGGAACGTTTTTCTGAAAAGAGGGTTAAGTTCGAGCAGCTATGCACATGGTCCAGGTGTGCCATGTATTAAACTTTTTTCATGGATGGGTAGACGGCATCTGTAGATAAGAGCTTAAACACCACTCATTAGATCACTCCACTTTATAAAGGTAAACGTCTCCTAACTAAACAGTATCCTAACTGGTAATACCACTTTACTTCTTATCCTGCAATAGTTTCCCCACCACCAGTCAGTGGTGCATTTACAAGTTTTTGTTCCCTGCTATGTCCCTCTGCAGATGCTCACTGAATCTTTACTGAATGGACATCTGATAAACTCATTCAACAACTGGCAAACAGCTTTATGATACTGTGCATAAAGTTTTACAGTGCTTTCGAACACATGTAACTTTTGGGTCTTCATCAAATCAGGAAAATTTGTGTTTTGATTTCTTTGTGGTGATAACACTTAGGCTTCCTACCAGCTGCACGATCTCTCTGGATCAGTAAATTTTAAGGATTTTAATGAAAGGGCCAAGGAGAGAGAGAGAACAGGGGCTAAGGTGCTTGCCGTTATGGCGCTGACCCTGGTTTGATTCCTGGCAATGTGCACAGGCTTCTCAGTACTACCAGTGAGGCCCATTAACCAAAACCAAAATTTAATTGAAATTAAAAAATTATTTGCAGACTGTGCTTTCTAAAGAGATTAAAATCCTGAACAAACAGCAGCTCAATACCTCTCAACTACACTTCTTTCAAACAATTTCAAACAAAATGCAACACCAGGTCTACCTTGAACTGGGAGAGCAGCTCATCACCCACAGTTAAAGGGCCTGGTTCATTTTCATGAGTCTCTACCCTCTTCAAGATTTCATCTATGTCCATTTCCTGGGGCTCCTGTTCTTCTCCTTCAGGTTCCTTAAAAAGTTCTTCAGCACCAAACTTCAAAATGGCTGATAATTCTTCTTTATTGAAAGGAGTAGAACTAAAATCAAGAAAAACAAAAACAGTTAACACTTCCACAGTCCATTTACCAATGATTTAAACAGCCACCTTTACAGCAGGAATGTGATATGGTTAGATAAATAAAGTTCTAATTTAGCTTACTTTTTGTGCAGTCCCAGTAATCAGACCCAAGGCCTCACATATTTGAAGATGACTAACATTTCAGGCGCTAGCATGCTTATTTTAAAACCAAGGAACCTTGGACCAGAGTGACAGTACAGTGGGTAGGGCGCTTGCCTTACACACAGCTGAGCCGTGTTCAACCCCCAGTACTGCATATGGTTCCCAAGCCCCACCAACAGTGATCCTTAAGAGCAGAAATGAGGAATGAGCCCTGAGCACCAAGCACCACCAGGGTTGTCACTTCCTCACCCTGTCCAAAAAAAAAAACAAGCAAATAAAAACAAGGAAGCAGAAGTCTAGGCTAAAGGGGCAGATTAGAAGCAGATCACATCCTTCACATATATGAAGGCTTGGGTTTGATGTCTCTCACCACCTCCCAACAAACAGAACTGAGCCTCAAAGAACCAAGGATTTCCCCAAGCTTACAGTACTAGCAAGTGAGCAAAGGGTGTGTAGCTCAGCAGCAAAGAAACTGTCTTGCACGAGTTGGGCCCTGTGAATCTCCAGGATCTCAAAATACAAAAACAAAACCCAAAGCCCAAACAAGAAACTGGTAGAAACAAGATCCTAATGTATGCCACTGAATAGACTCTACCCTACTTTTTAAAAATATGAACATGTGTGTGCTCGGGTGTGTAGAACAACACTATAGAACCCAGTGACAGAAGTACCCACAGCACAGGATGGTTCAGAAACACGGCACAACATGTTTTCCAGTGATTTTCAATAATGCAGTAACTACCTGGAAGGGGCAGAACCCGTATGCAGCACTGTCTTCCCCGTTGTGTCCATTCTTTGAATTACAAGATGATCTAAAACCATCTTCTTTTTGGCCCTTTCAAGAATATCCTCTTCAACTGATCCCTTTGTAACCAGACGATAAATATTCACCTGTAAAGATAGGTATGATAAAACAAAAGCTAGAGAAAAAATGTCTTTTATTAATCTGAAGTTCCAAATCATCGTACATGAAGTTTTCGCAGGCTAAAGGCAAAATGAAAAGTGAAAGTGAAGGAAAAAAAGGAGAAAAGAGAAAGTAATCAAAGGCGCTAATATTCCTTTTTCAAAAGCACAATTCCTTCCCAGCCATCACAGGGAGCCTGGGACTAACCTCCAAGCAGTCAGAAGCGTGCCTACTGGCTGGATGCACCAATCCTTGGCCTACAGTTTGCAGTGCTGGAGGGAGGGCGCTGAGGGTGCTCCACAACTATGTCTTGCAGTAGTACTTGGGGGGATCGTGTGGAGCCAATGACTGAGATAGGCACATGCTCTATTATGAGATGTGCTAGCAGTAAGTTCCTCTGGTTTAATAGTTGAAAGAATATCCCTCTTTACATTTTCTTTACTCATTCATTCCTCACCCCCTCCCTTCCTTCCCAAATGACTGTAATTTTTTAAACTATTTTTCTCTGGGGAAAATGGTGAACTTTAAATACCCTTATTCAATTCATGTTCCATTATTACACATAATCCATTCTATACCAGCTCCTCAAATAAGTGATGAAGCCCTGTAATAGAAATCTTTCAAAATGGCAACTGTCCGTCTCTCAAGGTCAGCCAGTGCTCCATAAGCCAGGCCCTTGCAAGGACATGCACTGCTCAAAATTTCAGTGATTGGATGGATTCACTACTGCTTACATAGGTACCAGATCAAGTGATACCGCCCTCCCCAAGGCCTGGAAAGGCCCAGGAGGTCCCTAAGAATCTTGAATACACACAGAGGTCACTTTCTCTTTATTACTTTTACAATGTAATTTCCAGGGTCGCTGACTAAGTTTTCTCTGCAGAGGGAATTGTAGCCCAAATAAGTCTGGGAACTTCTGATCTGGAGCAGGGCACACGGTTGCTTTTGCTTTTGGTTTGGGACCATCCCTGGCAGTGCTCGGTGCTTCCTCCTGCTCTGAACTCAGGGATCAGTGATGGTAGATGGGCTTCAGGGATGGAACTCAGGTTGGCCTAATGCAAGACAATCACCCTGTCGACTATAGCATAGTAGAGGGCTGCTCAGATCACCTCCACGTGCAACAACTCTTCATCTGAGAAAATCGTGACAGGTTTCAAATATACCAGTATGTAAAATAGGTATGCAATGAAATATTCATTAAAAAATTATTTTAAAATCAATTTTTAATATTTCTTGCAACCCCCACAGTTATGTGGCAGTGACCCACATTTTAACAAACCAGAATTTAGAAAATAAGGATGTGGGATAGTAGGCATCCTGCAATCAATTGATACTGTGAAAAGAAAAAGAGTTATCCTGTCTTTCAAGTCTTTGAAGTGATTTTAACCTCTGCTTTATGGTTTTATTGGGGAGGGGCACACTAAAGTTTGGGTCATATCTAATAAACTGGCCTTATCTGAATTCAATCCCTCTAACCATTTAAAACCTCTTTTTAATTATTTTGAGTTTAAACTCTGATTTGACAGAAACATAAGGCATTTTCAAAAAGCTACGATATGCAGTAATTTTTGTGATTATTGTCATACTTATCAGTACATAATTGGATGTTTCATTTGGATTTTATCAAAAGTCAGCATTCTAAATGCTTATAGAAATTACCATCACTAATAAAACTCATTTGTATCACTCAACTACTGCCACTCATATATTGTGTTGTTAGAATGCAAACACTTAACAAAAGATATATACTTCTTTTGATAAATTTTAAACCAAATACAATAGATATCTTGCCATAATTTATCAGTAATAAGATAACAAAAAAATCTCATCATTGAAAATGTACTTTATGTTTAAACCATATGTACTTTATATTTAAACCATTTTTAAAATATAAATCTTACAGTCTACAGTCCTCCGCTCTACCAGCTGAGCTATCGAAGGGAGCACAGCTATCGAAGGGAGCACAGCGGTAGGGCGTTTGCCTTGCACGCAGCCAATTTGTCCAACCCGAGTTCGATTCCTCTGCCCCTTTCGGAGAGCCCGGCAAGCTTCCGAGAGTATCTCACCTGCACATCAGAGCCTGGCAAGCTACCCGTGACGTATTCAATATGCCAAACACAGTAACAACAAAATCTCCAATGGAGACGTTACTGGGCCCGCTCAAGCAAATCGATGAACAACGGGAGGGCCTTTACCTTTACCTATTTCTTATATCATATAGATTTCAGCTTCTTGGTTTGATAAATGACTTTCACCAGGCTCTGCGTTGTCCTTTCGGCACATTGTCCAGCAGGGGGCGCTCCGGGGATTTGGATGGGCCTATACTGAGCTTCTGGGTCCTTTTCAGCCTTCAAAGGCTGCTGAAAAGTTGCATTCTTGAGTCCCAGAACATTACCTTTGCAGCTTCTTCTGACTTATAAACTAAATGCATGCCCTAACTAGTCAGAAGCAGAAATTTGAAGGAGTTTGTGACTGATGGCTCTGAGTGAGGGTGAGAGTCGATTACATATTGGGGTTAGGGCCACACCCAGTGGCCCCTGTGGGACTCCTCCAGGCTCAGGGCAGTGCTTGGGGATCGTGCTATGTCAGGGATGGAGCTCAGGGCACCCCCACGCAAAGTCAGTGTCCAGCCTTCTAAGCTGTCTCCCCAGCCATGATCAATATTTACAAGACATTAACAGTGTTTGTCATTTCCAACCCTTTTCCTTTGTCTTGACTCTGGGCTCTTCTTGCGTGTTATTCGCAATCTTGGCCTATCTTAAAATCACATTCGAGGCTACCTGGCCCCCCTCCTGGAAACCTGCTCTTGTCTGGTAGAGCAGACGCACCCTTCATGGGGAGACTCAATCACCGACGTTCATTTCCTCCTAACTGATGAGGTGAGAGAATCCAGTTGTCGTAGGTTCTTCTGAGGCCTCTGTTCTTGGCCGCTTCCCCTCATCCTTTCGTGGGCTGCCTCTGTGTCTAGAGCTGAGTTTCTGGTCAGAAAAACTAGGGGCCTGCCAATAGCCCCCATTTTACCCCTTTAAAGCTTCTAAGCTCTTAGGACTGGAGCGGTAGCACAGTGGGTAGGGCATTTGCCTTGCACACGGCTGACCCGGGTTCAATTCCCGGCATTGCATATGGTCCGCCAAGCACTGTCAGGAGTAATTCCTGAGTGCGGAGAGTGCAGAGCCAGGAGTAACCCCTGAGCATCTCTGGGTATGACCCAAAAAGAAAAAAAATAAAAAGCACTTCTAGCTCCAAAGGCTCGAAAGAAAAGACAAAGGGACAGAGAGAGAGAGAGAGAGAGAGAGAGAGAGAGAGAGAGAGAGAGAAACAGAGAGACAGAGAAACAGAGAGAACATTGAGGCTCTCTTCTCACTCCCCAGCCCATCACCCCCAGGAGTGACACCTGAACGCAAAGCCAGAAATATCCCCTGAGCACTACTATTACATGTGAGCCAAAAACCAAAAAAATCAAATTAAAAAAAACGAAGTCTTCTAGTTCCACATATACTTCCTGAGGTCCTTTAGTCTATGAGTCTGTGGAGATTAAAAATTCAGCCTTTATGGCAGTGACTGTGCCATGGGTCTGGGCCACCACTTGGATTCTGAACCTGTCCAGGATTCCCGCTGGCAGCAACTCAGGAGCCCGGTGCCAGGCTGCCTCTGCACATCCGCAGTGGAAGCCTGAACCTGCATGATGAAGCTCTTCTCACATTGCACAGAACTAAGAGTCCAGCCGACAGCGAAGCCCTGGCCTCCCTCTGAATGTTCACGCCTGTCACCGGTCACGAGGCGTTGTCTTCCTCCTTATAATGGAAATAATTCGTACAGCTCGCTCAAGGGTGTTCCTTAGTTCCATGAGTAGGATCTCTGGCCGGTGCCATCTTTAGGATATCCCATATCTGAGAGATCATTGTTGTGTCTGACTGGCTTCACTCAGCAGAACTTTCAGATCCACCCACGTAGCAGCAGATTGCTGGATTCCATCTCTTCTCACAGCCCAGTAGTACTCCCTGGCATGTATGTGATCTCTTTGCCCAGCCTTCCACTCTCAGACACTTCGGGTTGTTTTCCGAACACGGCTGCTGTGAGCAGTTGCTGTAAGGATCGTGGCAGTGTTTCTGGTGCTTGTTTGTTTTGCTTCGTTGTGTTTATTCTCTGGGCGCACGCTCTAGGGGACTTGCTCAGATGCCCTCATGTTCCGGTTCCAGCCCGCAGCAGGAGCAGATGGACACAACGCACCGAGGCCACGAGTCCATGCACGTGGAGATGATCCTGATCTTCCTCTGCGCCCTGGTCCTCGCGCAGGTGGTGCTGGTGCAGTGGAGACAAAGGCACTGCAGGTCCTACAACGTGAGTCACAGCTTGGGGGGTGGGCATGGGGCCTGAGGTGTGCTGGACGCTGCTTCTCTCTCTCGCCAGGTCCCTCCTTCACTACCACTTTCTGTTTTTTTTTAACTTGATATATGTATTTATTATAATTATCACAATCAGTTTAACATATATTCCCTCAAAGAGTTATTATTTTTTATCATGTATTTAGAACTTCCAATGTCTACTTCTTCTACAATTTTATTTTATTTTTTTATTTATTTATTTTTTAAATTTTTATTAGTGAGACACCATGAAGTACAGTTGTAGACTTACAAATTTTTGTGCTTGGGTCTCAATTATACAATGATCAAATACCCATCCCTCCACCAGTGCCCATTTTCCACCACAGTACTCCTACATTGAAACAAAACACAATTGATGAAAGGACAAAGAAGTTGTGGTGCATATATACCATAAAATACTGTGCAACCACAAGAAAATATAACCCATGCAGTGTGCTGCAATTCGCATGGAAATGGGGGTATCCTAGAGAGAGAAATAATCTAGAAACAGAGTATAAATACAAGATGAACTCAATCATCTGTGATATAGAGACAAAAAAGACCAAACAAACTATTGATGACAAAATGGTAATGAACCTGGGATACTGAGAAACAGCCTGAAAAGTGCCAGGTTTGTGGGGAGGGGAGAGAAGGGGATTGAATAGGTTAACTAGAAGTAGCCCAATAACACAGATGGAGGATTTATTTGGATCACGTGGATAGCGTAATAGGAGTGGGAGCGGGCAGGGGGCATGGACTGCAGTGGCAGTGATGGGCAGTAACTTTGGGCATCAATACCAGAAATTTGAAGACTATTATAACCCTATTACCTAAATTATAATAAAAATTAAAGATATGATCTCTGAAATTAGCCAGACTGGGTTCAAATTGTAGCTCTGTCACAGCCCACTGTGTGAATCTTAAGCAGCTACCGTAATTTCTTGTGCCTCAGTTCTCCATCTGTAAGTGAAGACAGTAATATCTTACAGATTTTTTTGTAAAGAATAAATAATTTGTTTGATTCATAGAAAATTCTTGATAAACGTTAATTCCTATTAAGGGTAAGATGCTTCCCAGATGTGACTACTCTCTGCCATGTGTATGCAGCCTTGACTCCCATCATTGTCCAACTTTAAATCAAATCAACCCATGTACTGGGTACTATCTCAAGAACAAATCTTAGTACTATCTTTATTGATAACTAGGTGAGTATATAGATAGACTTTGAATAATGAAGGAATTGAGGGAGGGAGCAAGTTTTTGAGAGACAGCAAAAAAAATGCTTTACATCTATATCAACATTCAGTAAAATCCTAAATAGACTTGTGTGATATTTCCTCAAATTCCATTTCTGCTCTGAGTTTCTTCTTTGGTTTCCTATTAAAGTTTTGAAGAGCACATCTCCAGCACATCATCCTGATTCCAAATATGTCAAGTTGAGGTCTTATAAAAAAAGAAGCCAGTGCTGGAGAGATGGTGCACTTGCCTTAAACATAACTGACTAGGCTTGATTCTTGACTTCCCATATGGTTCCTCGAGCCCTGCCTTGATTTATCTCTAAAGCACCAATGGGTGTGATCAAATCCCACCCACCCTCACCCCACAAAGAGATATCCCAATTAACCAAACACACTCTCCACTGAGGGATGTATTAGTGTATCCATTCACATATCTAAGCTGTGTGTGCAGAGAGGTAAAAGGCAAGAAATTAAAAAGAAGGTATTTGTTTGCTTGCTGTTGTTTTTAGGGTCACACCCCAAGTGATGCTAGTAGTACTCCTGGCTCTGTGCTCTGTGATTGGTCCCTGAACAATCCTGATGGTGTTCAGTGACCCTAAAGTGCTGGGACCCAATATGGTCCCCCTAATGCAAAGCGTGCACTAGCCTCTAACTTGTTTGATACTAAGACAACCTTCACTTTATTTAATATTTTTTAATTTCAAAACTGAAGACATGGGAATATTATTTTATGCAGGGTAGAAGAACAATAAAGAACATTTCAGTTCATCAAAGGCTAACCAAGTACATCAGGCTTGAACAAAGGAAAGTTTCTATCAATACACCTCATTGATGGAGATATGAACTCTAGAATTGTGGAGCTTAGAATGACTATGGGGGGACCACTGGGAAAGGGGAAATGGGGTGTCACTGCAATCAGATCCCCCAGTGGGCAAAGGGGATCCAGCATGTGTGATTGACACTCCAACTCTGAGACTCACTCAGGCTGCCGTTCAGCAGCTGTAAGTCTTTGCAAAATTACTTGATCCTCTTCTATTCCAGTTGTTTGGATTTTTTTCTTTATTTTTCTTTTTGCATCTGTAAGATTGGGATAAAAATATCAGCTACTTCTTGGAGTTGTTTTGAACATTAAATGATGTAATACATGCACAGTGCCCAAATGCTGTCTGCACATCACAACAATTTTTCTTATAATTATTATGATTCATTTTTATTCAGGTGTCTTTCCATGAGACAGAAGATGTGGGCTGGGGAGGGAGTGTTGAGAATAAGAAAGCTGGTAGTTAAAATGTCTGCTAAAATTGCAAAATGGTTCGCATCATTTTTATTTGAGGTTTAAAGTGGTAAAATTATGTATTTTTATATAGTTATTTCTTGTGGGGAAGAGAACCAACTATGCTCAAATAATTTTTCCTCTAAAGAAAAGAAGATAAAAGGGAAGTAAAGAGGCAGAACTCACGTAAATATGGCTTGAAGAACAGTCCAGTCAGTTCACCTCCTTGTCAACAAATGATCCCAGAATATTGAGAACTCACCCTCCAACTCTGACTCCCAAAGCTCATGTAGGCCTGGAGCAGATGAGTCACACATGCTAACTAGAAATGATGTCTCCTAAGTGTAGTTATCAGTCTTCATCATCATTATTCGAGTTCAGCACATGGTTCACTAAAGAATTTTTGTTTTCTAAAAGACTAGGCACTGGAGCACCATGTCAGCCTTTGAGCTCAGTAAAGGTATTCTATTATAAGTTCAATCTCAGAGCAATAGTCTCCCAGATCACACCACTGAACTTCAATATATTTCATTAAACATCAACTGTGTTCTAACCTCACTTTCACTATAATATTTTGCAACAACACTTTTCATGTAAAAATAAAAAAAAGTCAACAGAAAGGAAAACTCATTCATTTTCATTACAGGGATGTCATTAGACTGATTATTTCAGCTCTTCAAAAGATCTCACACCCATCTTACATCTTACCATCTTACAAACCCATCTCTATGTAGCTTTATCTGTAACCAAGACAGATCATCCTCGCTGAATTCCAAAAGTAGCTACATCCTTTGCCTAAGCTTTTATTTTCCCTGTCTAGATCAAATCCTCCCTATCCCTATCTTATTCATTAATCTTTTCTGACCTTAAAACTGGAAGTGATTTTCCCCTCTTAATCAGAAGACATATTCTTTGTTCTTCTGTCAGAATATTTTAATGTCTAAATAAAAAATGACAATTGATATGAATTTTACTCCTGTAAATTTTTGAAGTGGACCTTATCTTATAAATCTCTATAATACTTTGTGCAATCTCTCAGAATCTTGAATATCAGACATTCTTTATCACTTTTAACTGAGAAAACAAACCTATGAGATGATCCACAGAAGTGGTTTGGTAGAATAAAATGCATTTTTGAATACCCAGTTTTAAAACCATAAAAGTCACAATATTTTATAGGCTAGAATATCTCTAGGGAATAATGCAGAGCCAGGATATAGCTAGAACGTGCACACTGAGAACTCAAGTAGAAAGTTGAAAATCGATACTCCCCTAAGATATCAAATGAACCACTAGATCTTCTTGCTTCCCTTCCTCAAAACTCTCTATCTTGTTTATCCTAGTTTCTAAAGCTTACAATAATCTAACAGCCCAAATATCCAGTGACAGATGAATGGATAAGAATGTGGTATATACAGAACCCATAAGGTACATTGAAGACAAAGTTGGCAAAACCCCCCATGACATTGAAGCTAATGGTATCTTCAAAGATGCCACGCCACTGTAGTTTCTCTATCCAGTCATCTTTTCCACACACATATTCTTGCCTGAGAAAAAAGAGACTTGTTAATAGGTAATAAGAGGAAGAATCAATGATAAAACCTGGGATTTGTAGTACATGGTTAACTTTCAAGCCACCCTATAATAGAACACATAAGGAAAAAAATCAGAGTGTCTGAAGATTTAATGCAGATCTAATGTGAACTGAAGGTAGAAGCAAACACTGGTAAATTTGGTCTTTGATAACGTGAAGTGAGGTTTGATAACCAATGAATGGGAAGTGATCCTTCCATTGAAACTGCCCCAGACAGAGCACGTATGCATGAGAAAAAGTGGAGGTAGAGAATAGAAAGACTCTGAGCATCAACAATTCTATATCCTTACAAAAAATTGCAGAGTATACTATATATAAATTTTAATGAGCTTTATGTCATTGAATTTTATTTTGTGCTGGAGACTTTTCCTCTTTATGCATGAGCAGAAAGGACCAGTGATATGGTAGAGTAGAGCAGAATTCTTAAGTTAGACTAGAACTCTGAGATAATGGCCATTAAATTGAAGAAAAAAGTTCAAATCATAGCAAATTGAAGAAAGCCTCTCAGAAAATGATGAAAGGAAGAATAGGATAAAAGTCCTAGAGGAGTAAAGAGTTATTTGAGGATTTGAGGAACTAAGAAGTAAGGACAGCAACAGCTTAATGAAGGAAAGGGATTATTACATGTTGGACATTTTACAGAGATTTTTTTTTTAAATCTAAGTTCAGTAAAGCTATGTTAAAGGGTTCAGGTAAGTATACGATAGAATCCTTTGTAATAAAGCTGGAAGACCTTAGCTTGAATATTGGCGAAACAAGTCTAAATAGAGAATTGTTACTCATACTGATATTGTAATAATCCTGACAGATGAGATTGTTACATATTTTGATTGCTGTTAAAAGGTGGGCAATAGAAAAAGTGACTTGAATTATATGCTTGTATTGTTGCACTTTGTCAATGTTGTCAAAGATGGCATCTTCCCATGTTGCCGCAAAAATTCCAAAGAGCTTCTAGTTGGTGGTCATTCTGTGAGTTCTCTTCTTAAACTTTGCAGCCTTTTCTCCTCACTCCCTGAAGTAGAATTTTTCACAAAGGAGACGGTGTTCCCATCCCATTTGGAATTTTGGGACAACAGTGACATCAGTCAGGCAAAACGGTCGATTTCATTGTGGAACTGTCCCCCGGGAGAGTCCCATCTCCAACATTTAAATTCGGCCCTCTGGAACTGTGAGTTACCATGGATGGTCTTGGTCAACATGATGAACTCAGACAGTCTCTCACTCTCTTCATTCTATTCTAGGCAATGGGTCCCAATGTGGAGTTCATTGACCGATCTTCTCTGTCCTATCTTGGCATTAAAATCACTGAAAATGATCTTATTGAAAGTGTGGTCTTCTTTATAGAATTTCTCCAGCTCCATGTAGAACTTTTCAATTTCTTCTTTATCATAATTGGATGTTGATGCATAGACAACGAAGATATAAACTGCTGGCAGTGAGCCGCATCTATTCAAGTGTAATCATCCTATTTGGGTTGTTAGGCATTCGAATTAATCAATGCTCATGGCCACGTGTTGACAAGGACACTGACACCAATGAAGCCTCTTATGTCACATGTTCCAAGGAACAATTCTTCTCCAGTGTTGAAAATGGTGTGATGTGGTCGATGCCTTATTGTCTCAGTCAGACCAATGATGTAGTACTTCATCTTACTCTTACTATTACTTACTCTTACTCTTTCACAAAGTAAGAAGGCAAAAAAAAAAAAAAAGAAAAGCACATTGGTTGAGGCACTTCGTCTTCCTGGAGCCAGCAGATGCCATTAGGCTACACTAGCACGCGACAGGGGCGAATGGAGATGTTACTAGCACCCGCTCAAGCAAATTGAAGAGTAACGAAAGAGATGTCAAGTGATCAAGTGATCAAGTAATTGTTTCACTATGGAATCCTCCCAATAAAATCATATATAAATTCTATGCAACTGGTTGGAGACACAAATAAAATCTGTTCTTGTAAAGTAGCAGTTACCTCACTTGAGATGATACTATAGGAATATAGACTATATCATCAAATGGCTTTTAAGTGAAAAAGGAACCACACTTACCCTAATCTTGCCTAAGAGAAACAATGACAGACAGCTATTTAGAGAAGATTTTCGCTTAATATAGAGAACTTCCCAAGGAGTAGTACATCTAGATGCTGCTGGAGCAGGACATCCAAAATCATGCTCTGAGGCCAGAGTGATAGTACAGCAGATAGGGCATTTGTTTTGCAAAAGGTAGACTTGGGTTAGGTCCCAGCATCCTGTATGGTCCCCCAAATACCACCAGTAATAAGTCCTGAGTGCAAATCTAGTGTAAACCCTGAGCATCACCATGTGTGACCCAAAAAGCAGAAAAAAAACCCAAAATCATGTTCTGTCATCTTGTATCACCAAGAAATGTCCTTGAGAAAATAATATTGTAGCTAATAAAGGAGATATGCTGTATACATTGTACCCTGGAAAGTCAGCTCACACTGACAACATCCTATGTTAAGAAGTAAAAACAGTCCCCAAATGGATTAATTCATGCTGCACTCCATCAGTTTTGATATTTACCATAATAGTTCAGTCTGTCCAGAGGGAAAGGAGACTGCGTTATTCAACCAATCAGTTGTTTATTTTTTCCTATTTATCACTATCATTTCCTATTTATCACTAGTGACATCATATGCATAAACTCTGAGGAAATCTTTTCTTTTCCAAGTAACCTTGTCCTATTCATTTTACTTCTTTAAAATCCTTCCGGTTTGTGCAGGCCCTAGCAGGCCTTTCTACTCATTAAACAGGATGCAGTCCAGTTCATAAATCAGTTAACAAAGATAATTAGATCTCTAAATTGGTAAATTTTATTTTTAGTTATTTTATTTTAGCATCATGATTTACAATATTCTTAATAGTAGGGTTTCATGCATAAAATTTTCTAGCACCACAACTTCCACCAGAGTATCTGCTTTTCTCCACCTGTCTCCCAGTGTTCCCCATTCCCCACCACCATTATGTCCCTTTATCCCTTCTTCCCTGGTATGCTTCCTTCTGAAAATCAGTTCTGTTTTCTGTAAGCATTTGTTATTTCATTGCTATGTTTCTGAATATCCTTTACATGAAAGATATAATTCTGTATCTGTCCCTTTTCTTCCATTTTTACTCTTCCATTTCAATCCACATAGCAATAAAATTTAATGTCATCTTTTCTTGTAGTCAAGCAATATTTTATTGTATATGTTTACCATAGTTTCTTTGTTCAGTCATTGGTTCTTGGACAATTGGATTGCAATTAACAACACTAAGAATATGTATTGATAATAAAATTAGCAGAACCCTGGCAGCCGAAAATCTCCAGAACCCAGCCACAGCCTTACTCAAGGCCTCTTTCCACACGCTTGGATGAACCACATGCATAAAGGAACTGGCAGAGAAACCCAGGTAGGCAGGACCCGGGGCTGAGCTCTCCAAGCCTGCTCGGATCCAGACTGGGCCTCCTCCACCCAGATCCCCCATTTTCCAGTAGTTTGGAAGTCACACCCACCAACTTCCCCCAGTGCCATGTAATCTCATCAAAGGCCAAGATCCAGAGATTATAAAACAAAGCTCCTGGAATAGAGAGCAATGCAGAATCTTCTGCCCCTGCACCAGACTTTCTTCACCAGAACCCCTTGGAGGGGTGTGGGTTGAGTTTCCTTCCCCGTCCCAAGAAGAATCCTGGCAGCCAAAAACTTCCAGAACCCAGCCACAGCCATGCTCAAGGCCACTTTCCACACACTCAGACAAGCCTCACGCATGAAGAAACCGGCAGATGAACCCAGATATGTGGGACCCGGGGCTGACATCTCCAAGTCTGCTTAGATCAATACTGGGCCTCCTCATTTTCCAGTGGCTTAGCAGTCACACCCACAGGCTACCCCTGGCACCATGTGATCCCTTCAATGGCCAAGATCCAGAGACTATAAAACAAAGCTCCCAGAAGCATGTGGTTGCATTTGCGGCCGCGTGACCTTTAATAGTCTAGCCCATTGGTGTATTTAAAGTAGCACACTTGTATTTGGTTATAACATACTTGCTTCTATTCTCTTATATACATTCTCTGTCCCTCGTGGAGAGCCCGGCAAGCTACAGAGAGTATCTCGCCCACATGGCAGAGCCTGGCAAACTTCCCATGGCATATTTGATATGCCCAAAATAGTAACAATAAGAGGTCTCTTTCCCCTGACCCTGAAAGAGCCTCCAATATGGCACCGTTCGAAAAGACGAGTTAGGAGAGGCTGCTAAAATCTCAGGGCTTGGACAAATGGAGACGTTATTGGTGCCTGCTCAAGCAAATCAATGAACAACAGGATGACAGTGATACAGTGATACAATGAATAAAATTAGCAAAATCTGGATTAGCCTTTCCCAAACTCAAGTGTGTGTGGAACTGCAGTTCTATAAAAATACATAATAGCAGTATAAAAGTATGACTCCATGGAATCAACTTGAAGAATGCTGCTATAAAGAATCTATATAGAAATTCAAGAGTGGGTTCTAAACTTCTTTCCTAGTTTGCTACCTGACTTTATTATTATTTTTTTGTAAAGCTTTGCTTTATTTTGTTTTAGGCCACACCTGGCAATGCTTAAGACTCACTCCTAACACTACACTAAGAAATTACTCCTGCAGTGCTCAAGGGATATATACCCCACATCATATGGGATGCAGGGTATTGAACGCAGATCAGTTTCATGCAAAGCACATGCCATACCCTCTGTACTGTGACTCCAGACCCAACTACCAGACTTTTTATGTTAGTTTTACTCTAATTTCACGGCTTTCTTTTATAGGGTGAACATGTCTGCTGCTACAAGAGTTCCACTATTGAGGATTTTAAAACAGTTGACCAATGATATTGAACAATGCAAAGGTTAGAGACAACAATCACCCATACAGTAAATAATTTATGTATAAATTTTGACTCCCCAAACTTAATGATGAATAGCTTGCTGTGCATCAGAAATGTTACTGATAACATAAATGGTATGCCAATGCCTATTTGGCATGTTTCATGTATTATATACCATATTGTAGATAAACTTACAGAAAAAAATCTTATTAAGAACAAAATAGAGAAGAGAAAATGCATTTACAGTACCATACATATTTATTGGTACTGTGCATTTACTTCATCTGTTTACAGAAAATTGTCATGTAAGTGGACCCATATAGAACAAAGCCTTGCTGTTAAATGGTCAGGTGTACATACAAACAGTGTTCTCACACAAATATAGATTTAGCCTTTTAACCTTGATACTGTCCCTGAGTGATCTTGAGTAATTTCTTAAACCTCTGTAATTGTCTCTCATCATTGGGAAAAGCGTTAATACCAACCACAAATATTCAGGATAGTTTAAATGAAATACTGTAGGTAAAAGGTAGTTAGTGCTCAATAAATGTTAATATTGGATCAGTTTAGAGCAACCCTTGGGTTGCCATTGCCCTGTGAACCAGGCTGGCAGTTACGAACCCAGGAGAGCTTATTATAACAAAGATTGCAGGGTTCTCCATACTAGGTTTGATAATTTTTATTTCTTATAAGTTCTCATTTTTGATGCTATTGGTCCAAAGACCAACCTCAAGAACAACTGAACAAGGTGCATATTCAAATTATACCCAAATCTCCCTCTACTTTGGCAGGTACAATCAGATTTAGTTTACAAGCTGTCAATGAATAGTACCAGATGAATTTAATCTTATGTACTTTCATTCTTGAGTCTAAAATTTGGCTCTGAAAAGGAGTCACTTTCCCATTGATACATTACAATTGGAGTCAAAAGGCAAGGGAAAGCACAGGAAATGAAAACATATTCCGTGAGGTTAAAGGACAACATTAGCTCACATGTTTTGGGTATGGATTATCAATCCACGGACAACTTCATGTTTATCTGCCTGGCCTGTGTTAGTTAACTTCTGGAAGGGCAAGTAACCTTAGCTTTCATTTTGCCCCTCTTGACTCTTGCCCCTCTTAAGCTCCTCTTAAGATTTATCTCCTTACTGGGTGCTCTGAGAAAAGTTTAGTCCACTTCTTTCACTGTCTCTGTGGCTTTCAGTTTATATCCTGAGTTAAAACAAAAAGAAATAAAATAAAATGCATACACACATTTTATTCTTGTTTCAAGTGTTTCTGCAAGTTCTGATACTTCTCTTTGGTACCATGTTGAAGACATCAACCAAGTTGGGGATGATTTGAGGTGAAACAATATTTATGAACTATGATATTTTATAAACACTTGGCACTCATATAAATAAGAGAACTGGGATTTTTAATAAGATAACCTCTCCAAGTTTCAACATTAAATGGAAAACATGCTTATTCTGTTTCTACTACATGTAACAAATGTCACTGAAAGGAATTGGCAGCCAGACAGCATTTTTGTTAACAGTGATTTTGGTCTATGGTAAATTCCAAATTAGATACAATGCATGCAATAGTGCAATATTGAATAATACACCTGGTTTATTTTTATTCAAAGAGTAATATAAGGGGATCTCATTTTTATGATTTTATAAAACTTTCAAGGACTTCACTGTGACAAAGAGATATGTTGACCGCAAAAGGTGAAGGAATGGTGTGCAACTCAGAGCAGACTGCTGATGGCAGATCCTCACTAGGGACAAACACGTGGTGCACCCAACACACCCATTTTACATCCTGACCTATATGAGTATCTTGTCATCCTCTAGAGCTTGAATCTTTCTATAAGACACTAATATTTTCATTTTAAATACTGACATCAATTTTGGGATTTGGGACTGGAAAAATAAAAAATGGTTTCTACTGCTAAGAAAATAGAATCTTGTTCAAGTCTAAAGGACTCCAAAAGATCTCTTATAAAAATGTACTTTTATTTATTTATTTATTTATTTATTTATTTTTGCCTTCTTACTCTGTGGAAGATCAAGTACTACATCATTGGTCTGACTGAGACGAGAAGGCATTGACCACATTACACCATTTTTGACACTGGAAGAAGAACTGTTTCTCAGAACATGTGACACAAGAGGCTTTGGTGGTGGTGATATCGGTGTCCTTGTCAACATGAATTGGCCATGAGCACTGATTCATTCGAATGCCTAACAACCCAAATAGGATGATTACACTTGAATATATGTGACTCACTGCCAGCAGTTTATATCTTCGTTGTCTGTGCACCAACATCCAATTATGATAAAGAAGAAATTGAGAAGTTCTACATGGAGCTGGAGAACTTCTATAAAGAAGACCACACTTTCAACTAGATCACTGTCAGTGATTTCAATCCCAAGATAGGACCAAGAAGATCAGCCGAAGAACTCCACATTGGAATGCATGGCCTAGAATAGAATAAACAGGGTGAGAGAGACTGAGTTCATCATGTTGAACAAGACCATTCATGGTAACTCGAAGCTCCAGAAGGCCAAATTTAAATATTGGACATGGGAGTCTGGTGGATAGTTCCACAATGAAATTGATCACATCATATTCAATTGACTGTTTTGCCTAACTGATGTTGCTGTTGTCCAAAAATTTCAAATGGGATTGGACCACCGTCTCCTTTGTGCAAAATTCTACTTCATGGAGCAGAGACAAAGGGCTGAAAGTTTAAGAAGAGAACTCCCAGAACGACCACCGACTGGGAGCTCCTTGGCAATATTGCGGCAACATGGGAAGATGCCATCCTTGACAACATTGACGATGAATACGATCGACTGGTTCGGCACCTCCATGATTGTGCGAGGAATGAAAAGAGAGAAATAGCCACAAAACAATTACTGTCTTCGAAAACTGTTGAGCTTATTGGCCAACGTGTTTGGCACATGCCTCAGGTAACTGCAAGCAAAGGTCCAAGCTCACAAAGTAGTGCAGAGATGCGATAAAGAAAGACCTCAAAGAGAGAAGAGCAGCAGTGCTTGCAGATTCAGCGAAGCCAGGAATAGCATTTGCTATGCCCAGCTGTCCTTCAACAACTACAAGACCAAGATGACGTCCTGATGGATCTCTCACATCTTCCAGAAGGGCAGTGGAGAAGATTATCCATGACTTTTACTCAGATCTCTTCGATAACCACGTCCACCTGCCTACATATCAAATTCCAAAGGGTGGATATATCGTGCCCAACGTTCTCCCTTCCAAAATCCAATACACCATTTTGTTGGTAAAAAAACAAACAGAACCTGGTCCAGTCAAGTTCAGACCAGAACACCTGAAGAACCTGCCGTCAGTACTCATCATACACTGGCTCGGCTCTTCACACACTACCTGTCTGAATTCAAGGTTCCGTCCCAATGGAAAACCAGCAGGACTGTACTACTATACAAGAAGGGAGACATCCACGACATTGGTAACTATTGCCCGATCTGCCTACTGTCTGTCATCTATAAGCTGTTCACTCAAATCATCCTGAATAGGACTGGCAGAAAACTAGATGTAGGACAACCATGTGAACAAGCCAGGTTCCGAAAAGGATTCAGCACAATTGACCATATCCACAAAATAACCAAGCTCATTGAGGTTTCTCTGGAGTGCAAGATGCCCCTCTGTCTAACGTTTATTGATTTAAAGAAGGCCTTTGATTCTGTTCAGACAGAAGCGGTCATTAAAGCCCCAGCCAATAAGGGCATTTATACTCAATATATTAGGATCCTGTGTGAGCTGTATTACGGATTCACTACCAGAATCTCAACATTCTACAAAGAAGTGATCATCGATGTCAAGAGAGGTGTTTGGTAGGGTGATACCATTTCACCGAAACTCTTCAGTGCCACCCTCGTGAACATCATGCAATGACTGGAATGGAAAGAAATGGGAATGAAGATAGACAGCCGGCCACTACACCACCTCCGTTTTGCTGATTACATCATTCTAATTACACCAAATATTAGCCAAGCAGCAGAAATGCTGGCTGACTTCGACTGTGAGTGTGGAAAGGTCAGACTCCAGCTGAATCTCACCAAGACAATGTTTATGTGAAACGGTCTCATTCCTGATGTTCCATCCACTCTCAACGGAACGAACATCTCTGAATGCAACAGTTATTTGTACTTAGGTCAAGAAGTCTACATGACAAATGACCTGGCACCTGAGTTGCACAGGAAGAAGAGAGTGGCTTGGAATGCCTTCAAGAGCATTGAAGAAATAGCTGAGGACAAAAAATCTCCAGCTCCATGCACATCTCTTCAATTCCACTGTTTTTCCTGCAATAATATACACCTCAGAGTCCTGAGTCCTACAAAAACAGGATGAGAATGCTATTCGGGTCTCCCATAAAGGAATTGAAAGAGCTTTGTTTGGAGTATCATGCTTTACTTAAGTGAGAGAAAGAATCCAGTATTCTGAACGCTGTTGACAGTCAGGAATCAGGGATGCTGTCTCATTTGTCAAGGCGTGGAAAATCATATGGGCTGGACACGTAATTTTGTTTGGAGACAACCGCTGTACTAGAGCCATTACCAACTGAATTCCACAGGATGTCAAAAGATCATGTGACTGCCCACCTACGAGATGGTCCGACTTCTTTGTCAAGTACTGAATGGTCGGTTTGAGGCCCTTCTTGTTTCTAGAATGAGCAGATACCATTGGGCTACACTAACAAGCAACAGGGATGAATGGAGACATTATGGCGCCAGCTCGAAAAAATCAATGAGTATTGGGAGGTCAAGTGATCAAGTGATAAGGTATGATCTTAATCACTTAATCACTTAACTTCCCGTTAGTCGTCGATTTGCTCGAGCGGGCGCCAGTAACGTCTCCATTTGTC
>JAOXYA010000018.1:69007753-69018117 GCA_028565675.1 Sorex palustris
CATGAGCACCCAGAATCTCTGGGTCTGAGCACTGAGCCATACCTCCAGGAGTTGCCTGCGGGCCCAGTGAGCACTGCATAGGAACATCCTCCTCAATCAACAAGGGGGAGTTGACCATCTTAACAGGAAGAGGCTTACAAACTGACAATGTCTTTAATCCCTTTTTAACTGAAAACACAATTCATTGAGTCATGGAAGACTGCACATTAAGTAAAATGTCATTAGAAAAATAAAACAGCAGGAAATGCCATGGCAACGGTCAAGGTTTTTTTTTTTTAAAAGCCCTAAAGTTACTTAGGTTGCTAAAAATTATGAGACCAGGAAGAGTAGGGGCATAAATGAAATTATAAAAAAAGAGTAGAAGAGAAACAGTTCAGGATGAATGAGGGATAGGGGGTCTATATAAAATTTGATCTTTTAACCTCAATAATTTTAAGTAATGCAAACAGGCTAAACACAAACTTCGCTGGACATTTTCTTACATATAATAAGAAAAATGTGTCTGTGTGTGTGTGTGTGTATAGATATGTGTCTATACATACACATGCACAAGTTCAGAGACCTGCATAGCAACAGCAAAGCCTTATCTCCTTCATGTTGGTGAACATTGTTCCCAAATTCCTTATTTGTAAGTTTGCCCTGTCAGATAGTTCAAAATATACTTACTTGCACCAAGAGTGAGCAAGCCAATTTAAACCATTTAGCTGATAATCTCTTAATTCTAAACCCTCATGTCCTCCAATATAAGATGGCTGCTTCTTCAGGGCTACAAATCTTGGCCTTTGTTTTAATACCTTTAAGTAAAATGTCAATATAAACAATTATTAAGTGTAAAAGTTACATTAAAAAGTGACAACTTTTACCATAAATTTAAAATCTCCATTTCAATTCATCAAACCCAGAAATTTCCTGATTGAAATATGAGGACTCAAATATTGTTTGCTATTATCATAAAAATATTGGAGCTGGAGTGATAGCATAGCGGATAGGGCGTTTGCCTTGAATGCGGCCGACCTGGGTTCAATTCCCAGCATCCATATGGTCCCCTGAGCACCGCCAAGAAGAATTCCCGAGTGCAAAGCCAGTAGTAACCCCTGTGCATTGGAGTGCGACCCAAAAAGAAAAAAAAAATGATACACTAAAATATTTTGCCCCTTCTTCACCAAAACATGACAAAAAAATAAAATCTTGTTGAAACACATGTGTCTCATTCAGTGTCCAGAAAAAAAAGCTGTGTTAGATTTATCCACTTAGGGGCCAGAGAGCTAAGGCAGTTGTCTTACATGTGCTGACCCAGTGAGATCTCCAGCACTACATAAGGTCACCAGGAATGGTCCCTAAGGAGAGTGAGGAGTAAACCTTGAGCACTGTCTAAGTATGGCCCACCACCATGAAAGGGGAAATTTGAAACAAACTGTAAATTTTATTCATCTAACCACTGCTCTAGCCCTGGCCTCAAAATAAACCATAAAATGCTTCCCATGTGATTTCTGATTTCCAAATTACCATTATGACTTTAATTCAACATTGCATAAGAAATCCTGTTAGTACATAGGCTCCCAAATCATCATGACTGTAAGTACAAAGAGATATTATTAGAAAGGGGACCCTGTCCACTCCTCTAACTTAGTTCTGTCCACTCCTTCATAGCCGTACCTCTTTATCCTCTCCTATCTTCAATGCAAATGCACACTACCATCTGAACCAGGAATGTACATTTACTTTCCAGGAAAGTTTCCTTATTTGCCAACACTAGCCTACTCCTTACAACTTTTACAAAATTACCTTCTTGATTTTTTAACTTATAAGGCTCAAGAATGGTCCCACATCTAAGATCGCACAGCAATTATAGAAACAATTTCCTGTAAGATCTACCAACCAAGTAGTTCTCTCCCTTAGCCTATCTGAAACCAGGATCCAAAACTCTACTTCAGTCCATATATAACATTTATAATGCTCAAATATATATTTCAAAAATTAAAAATGTTTAACAATACTCACTTTGCAATCTTTAAAAGGAGTGGTTTTTGATTGATTCCTGCTAAAATACTCATCAATGCATGGCTGAAACTTTTTGGAAATGAGAGCTCCATCCTCCCAGCTGCACTCGGAATATGGAAGACCCTGCCATTTGCAGTAATAATCAGGATAACCAGCAGCTGATTTCTGATTGGAATGAGCTGTGGGACAAATCGGGTCATGAAAATTTTGCACTCGGTCTTACCTGAGGCATAATTCTTATTCTAAGCCATAGAAGTAGAAAGCTGTCATTTGGTTTACAGTACTCTGTTAAAGTCAAGGCATGCTATTGTACTTATATGTAAGCAATATAACTAAGATTTTTTTTCAGATCACTTCAAATGATTTAAAGCTTTAAAGTGTAACAAGAATCATTACTAACCAATTATCCGCTCCACTATTTGATATTGCTTATGCAGATCATCTGTAAGTTCCTGCTGGCAATTATAATACTCCACATCTTCTGGAGAAGCATTTTTCAACCTGAAAGAAAAATTAGAAGTTAAGCTAGAATCACTATTACTAAAAATTATTCACTCCAATATTTGAAACTGCTCATTCAGATTATCTGCAAATCCTTTGCAATTATAATTTTTCTCATCTTTTGGGGAAGCATTTTCAGTCTGAAGGATTATTAATCCAGGAACAGACTTCAAAACTGCTAAGTAGAACCCATCCTTCCCAAACACAAACTGTGGCACAGAACTTGCAAATTTTGCCACTTTCACCATGTGAGTTGACTTTGAATAAAGAACTGAAATGGAAATGAAGCATCTTAGGATCTGGAGAAATAGTACAGCCAGTAGGGCACTTGCCTTGCACTTGGTCGACCTGGGTGCAATCCCTGGCATCCTAAATGGACCCCTGAGCATATTAGGAGTAATTTCTGAGCACAGAATTTGGAATAACCCCTTAACACTGCCTGGTATTGCCCAAACCCTCCAAGGAATAAAGCATCATTAATTTTTAATTTTAAGTATAACTTGAGCCAGAGATGCGGCTTAGCAGTAGAGTGCATGTTTTATAGGTCTAAGGCCCTGGGTTTGATCACTGGCACCGTAAGTAAATATATCTTACAGATAAAATTTATATGCCTAGTAAGAATGGATTTAGATATGAGTACTTCTAAGTTTTCCTTTGAGTTGATACACAACAAAATCTACTTTAGGTCATCACTGTATTATTGTCTATGTATTTCTCATCAACAAAAAACTTAGCAGTAATCTTAAAACTATTTTTTTTTTAAAAGTATAGGGGGCAGGGGCTGGAGCAATAGCACAGCAGGTAGGGCATTTGCCTTGTACACGGCCAACCCGGATTCGATTCCCAGCATCCCATATGGTCCTCTGAGCACTGCCAGGGGTAATTCCTGAGTGCAGAACGAGGACTAACCCCTGTGCATCGCCGGGTGTGACCCAAAAAGCAAAGATAAATAAATAAATAAAGTATAGGGGCCAGAGTGATCGAACAGCATGCAGGATGCTGATCTGGGTTTGATTTCTGGAACCTCACATGGTCCCCACAGCTGAGATCACCTCACACCCTGCCCCCCCAATTATGATGTAAAATGCATACCATCTTTTAGTTTCCTGGTCTTTTTTCTTATAATTATCCAATTTTTTCATGCCTCTGACATTCTGCTGCTTAAGGGTTTCTTCTGTCTCCCAAGTATTATGAATATGAGACCATCCTTTCCACTTAATTAGATACTGGATCTCTCCTTGTTCTTTATTTTTTTCAAATCCTGCATTTGGGTCACCATCTGCTTCAACTGCATAGATGGTTGTAGTAGCACCAGTAGCTGAAAAACAAAGCACAAGAAAGGCTATTTATCTCCCTTAAGCTAAAAAACTCACATAAAAATAGAATAACATATAATCTGTTAAGTACCAAGGCAGAAGAAGGTATGGAAAATTTTATTATATATGTTTAAAAGGGAATTTCCTAACAGTAACATTTTCAACTTTAATTCCCTCTAGTTTAAAACTGAGTAATATATCTATATCCTAAAACTGCCATCATACAGCACTTGACAATAGGACTAATGATTTTTATCAATATCTTCACAGCATCATGGCCACAATCATTATGTCTAAAAAAGTACACTTGCACTGAGTTCAATGCAAGTTCAATGTTCAATGCAGAGTACACGGTCCATGTTCAGTGAAGCAATCCATGTTGAAAACTTTCACATTCAATGCAGCATTATTATTTTTAAAAATAAGGAACCATTGATCAGTAAAGAGACACTTATACATAAACACACACATAAACTCACAGGCAGAAAGCACTCCATTCTCTGAGTATTTATCCACCTTTTGTGACCCGTCCCCTACTCCCGCCAACACCCAAGAAGATATCCTATCACGTGTGATCACATGATAAGACATTTGAGGGCAATATTCTAAAGGAATTACACAAACATCACCAATTATGTAGAAATAAATATCATTTTGTAGCTATAGGGATATGGTAGGGCTGGAGAGAAAGCACAGCAGATAGGCTTGCACGCAGCCGACCCAGGATCGATTCCTCCATCCCTCTCTAAGAGCCCAGCAAGCTATCGAGAGTATCCTGCCCGCACGGCAGAGCCTGGCAAGCTCCCTGTGGCGTATTCGATATGCCAAAAACAGTAACAAGTCTCACAATGGAGACGTTACTGATACCCACTCGAACAAATCAATAAACAATGGGAGGACAGTGCTACAGCGCAGCGAAGGGATATGGTTAAGTACGAGGAAGTGGATAAAGCTGTTCAGGACAAATTTCCAGTTATGGATTAAAAAAAAAAAAAACAGAGGATGAGTTGGTCCAGTATCATGACTATAGCCTACACTGCTATGGCTGTATTTGTAAGATGTTAAGGTTAAGTCCTCATCACTAGGAAAAAGCATGTTTACCTTTGTTGTATGAAAGATATTAACTAAACTTCCTGGAGTAAACATAACAATATACTAAGTCATTACAATGTACACCTTAAATTTACACATCCTGCAAGTCATTCCCAATAAAACAAAGGGGAGAAAGCTAGTACATCAAGATAACCAAACAGACCTACATATTTGAGAAAAAAAAATCATATTAAAAAATTCAAAGCACTTCTGGAATTTAAATGTGCCTAAATGACAGCTATAAGCACAGAAGCAAAAAGTCTAAAATACATAAATTAAAATTTTTCTGGGGCTGGAGAAAATGTCCAACAGGTTAGGTGCTCGAATTGCACACAGCTAACCCAGGTTCTATCCTTTGTATTACATATGGTCTCCGAACCCTGCCAGAAGTGATCCCTTAGTACAAAGGCAGGAGTCCTAAGCTCTATCAGGTGTGGTAAGAGAAAAAAAAAATCCCACCCACTCACACCCCCTTAATTATTTGCAATGTGGAAAGTGAGGTCAAGAGCATATTAATATTCTAGGAAAATACTAAGACTAAGCAAAGTATATGCTGGGGGTCACTGCCTGTAGTCCTGGGGGGTGAAGTATGGGGCCATTCTGGGCAAATGCCACCAGGATTCCACATAATGTTACTGAGAGCAAGTGTAGGGGGGATGGAGGAAAGGTATATTGTACCAGGGAGCAAACTCGAGCCCTGTACATGCTAAGCATGTCCTTTCCATTTAATTCACCTCCCAGGCTCTAAAATAGACCTTTTCTTATTTTAATGGAGGGAGTGTGGGTGAGGTCACACCAGCAGTGCACACGGGTAATCCCTGGTCCTGCGGTCATAAGCGGAATGGGGATTTCAGCCTGGGCTGCAGCTGATGTGGCTGTGTGTCAGAAGCACCTTACTGCCTGCACCACTCCTCTGACCCTAAAGCATGCTTTTATAGGCAATAGAAAATCACCTTCTTAGCTTTCAAAATTTTACAAATCTTCAAGAAATGGAATTTACTTTAGTAAATATCATTTTCCAAATACCTCCTTTCCTCCCAATCCGACAATCCATAAACCTTTCTATGGTTTCAAACTCCTCCTCCTCCGGCTGAGGGACATCCTCTCCGCACACTTCCAATAAGTCATCAGAGTCTGTTTTCATTTCTTCGTCCTCCTTATAGCTAACATTGACTGTTGCTTGGCGACGAGAACTTCTCTTATCATTATCATAATCTTCATCCTCATCCTCCTCCTCAGATGAATCAATCTGTCTCTTTTTTTGTCCAAGAATCTTCTTTCCATTTTTTGACTTTGATCTGGAAAGGATATGGGAAACGTGTGTCTTACATAAAGACTGACATAACACAGTATCTGAGAAACTGCAAATAAAAAGAATGACTACATTATGTACTCACTTGAAGCATCAAATTAAGAAAATTACTTACCTGTTTTGAGGTTTTCTGCTTTTAACTTTGTTTTTTGGCTCATAATCAGACTCTGTCTCATCACAACTGCTTTTTTCTCCTTCTTCTTCAGTTCCAGAATCTGAGCCAGACGGTGATGGAGATCCCGACCCAGACATCTGCCAGTCTTCACTGTATAGAAGCAGACCAAATATCTTTATCTACATCACACTGCACACTCTGCCTTTGATACTGAAATACAAGCAGCTAATATGAAAACACCTAAGCTGGAGAGAATGCTCAACAGGCTGAGGAAATGGTTTTCACGCAGAAGGCCCAGACTTGATCCCTAGCACTCTCCACGAGCACAGAGCCTTGTGCAGTGCAAAGTGTGGCCTCTCCAAAAGAAAACAAAAGTTGCTATTACAACACTAAAATTATGTAAATGTTGAAAAAAAAACACTACACATATACATTGATTTCTTCCACAACTTGCATTTTGCTATCATTTAATTATACCTCCCTGAATGGCAAGTAAGTAAATGTTCTTTTAATTTTAACTCTAGATTAAAATGTAGCATGCCTTTTTTAAGTTATGGAATGATTTTGAAAACCTTGTAAAATGATGAGTATTACCAGTTTTACTATATGGGGGCTAGTCTTTTTAATTCCCATCAACATGGAGGGAAAAAATAGCCTAATGCAGATGTTAGTGTTTTATTATATAGTAAACTTCAAATGAAAAAGATTCAAGGAATTAGTACATATCCCCTATCACACAGCTACCGAGTCCTGCCCGACTGCGCTCTCATTCATGATCCTGCTATGAAGTCTTGCAGGCGAGGCGCTACATCTCACTATGATAAAAGCATGCTAGAGAAACAAATTATTTTTTAATTGTTGTTGTTCATGGCTTACTCCTGGCTCTGAAACTCGGGGATCACTCCTAGTGGAGTCGGGGGTCTCTATGGGGCTTGAACCTGGATTTGCTGCAGGCAAGGCAAACACCTGGGTCGGCCGTACCCACTATATTCTTACTCCGGCCCCTAAGAAATTCTTTTTGGGAGAAGTCACACCCAGCAGTCCTCTGGGGCTGCTCCTGGCACTATTCTTAGAGAGCAAGGAAGCTCTGCAGTGCCAGGCACAGAATCCATGTCTCATCTCAGACCTCTGAGCTATGAGCTATCTCCCTGGCCCACAAATACTTTTTTTATATGAAAATCTTTGTAGAGTATACATAATAGAAGCAATAGGTAAGATATATAAATTCATAAATTTTAAACATTTTATAAGCAAGTCTATCAACTCCAATCTATTTTTTTAAAAAAACTAACTTTACCCATGCTGAGTCTAGAGACTGCTTAGTGAAGAGTTAAAACTAATGAGACAAACAGCAGGTAAAAATACATAATAAATTAGAACATACATTTAAAAATTTAGCCATAATGCAGTATTAGCAACAAAGGGATTAAAAATATGACAGTACGGCGGGGGGGGGCGGGGGGGGGGATAAAGCACCTTGCACAAAGCCAACCTCAGGGTGATCCCCAGCTGCACATATGGTCCCAAGCACTGAACCAAAAGCTAGCCCTGAACCAATATACCTATAATACATGTTCTTAAAGAAGGAAAAGTATAGGTACATGACAACAACAGAAATAAAAGAACAAAGTTTCACATTAGAGTTGCTTAAGATATAGTATATCAAGTGGGACAATGCTCAGGGATCACTCCTGGGAGGCTGGGGGACCATACGGGTGCGTGGATTGAACCTGGGTTGGCTGCATGCAAGGTAAACAAACACCCCACCCACAGTACTTCTCCAGCAACAAAAGAAGGAAATTTTATAAAAATGAACCAAATAATAAAGAAAACTACTAACAAAATGTAACGCAATCACTCCAGATCAATTGTCCTGATTCTTACATTTCTGTTTCCAAAATTAAAGATTTTCTGACACTAAGTTGATCTTCAAAATTAAAAATAGGAAAAGGGAGAGAAAATGCAGGAGTAAAGTGGCACAAAAATCTCATGCCACATCGGAAAGAGAAATGAGGACTGATGGTTTAAATTGGCCGAACAAACTGCTAAAAAATAAGAACTTAGAAGAGTCCACTTTGGGTAACATTTCTCCCATAAATACAATGCCATTAGGATTCCTGATATGAAAAAGTGATCAATTAAATAAAAGGACATACTCTTTATGCTTTTTCCTTTTAACCTCACTTGATGAGTCATCAGAATCTTCACTGCTAGAAGAATCCTAGAGAATAAACAAAGTTAATGTCACTAAAGATCTGGTATCAAACTTTTGCCTGTGGGGTTCATGCTCACTTTACTAGTAACAGTAACTAAAGTTTGTTTCACGCATTTAAAGTCATTTAAAGTCTTTAATTAGCACAAAATGTCATTCTTCAACCTATAAATGCAAAGGAACTGGATAAGTATCACAATGTTCTTATCGTGTGTGAAATCATCTGCATTCTCAAGGAAAGCTTTATTGCCAAGTATGGCCTTAAAAATAAGTCTTAATTGTCGGCAAAGCAGAATTTCATTCAGTATTTTCCCTTCCCTTACTTGAGTTTCCCACAAGCGTCTTCCTTAGTGCTAACATGTGCTCCGATCCATAAGGTAACCATCACTTGGGGATGCTCCCCACCCTCCTATCAACAACTGTTAGTAATGTTCTGAACAACTGACCTAGAGGTACGTTAATTCTTTACATGTATTTGTTTATATTTCCTTAATATACTCAAATAGTTTATTTTTAGTTCTCCTGTGATGAACAAATGCACAAATACTCATCTTACTTGTTTTATATTACTCCCTGAAAATGAAATTACTGAACCAAAGTACATCTATATTTCAGGAGTCTTGATATGTGTATTAAGATGCAGTTGTTGTTTCTTATTTTGCAGAATTTGCTTGTTAATACAAGCAAATTAACAAATTGTTAGTACCTACCTAGTTTGAAAAACTGCTACAAAACTTTAATGACCAAGCATATCCATTTTTATTTTGGGAGGTTTTGGACACACTTGGCAATTCTGAAGAGCTACTTGTGGCTCTCTGCTCAGAGGTTAGTTCCAGGGTGTTCAGGAGACCAGGGGCAGCTGGGATGGAATCTGGGCCTCATGTATGAAAAGCATATACTTAGTGCTCTGTGATATCTCAGACCATAATCTTAAAGTAATAAAAAGAGGGAATGGGAGGGCGGAAGAAAGCTGAGCAGTCAGCTCCCTGGCACCACATGGTCCCCAAGCATCAAAGGGGGCACGTCCAGGAGGTCCAGGGCTGTCCCGGCACTGCGCGGATACCCCAGGTAATCCCTAGCACCTCCGAGCCTGAGCAGCACCACGTCCTCAGGCCTCAGCACTAAGCAGTTGGCTAGAACAGTCAGCAGGCCACCCCTGAAAAATAAATCAAACAGAGGATGGAGAGACTGTCCAGGAGGCAAGGCACTTGCTGTGCATGTGAGAGAAATCATTTCAATTCCTGGCACTGCAAATGAATGGTCCCTTAAGCATCAAAAAGAGAGGCAGATCCTTGAGCAGAGAGTAGACTCAAAGTACCACCAGGTGCAGTTCAAAACCAGATAATGAAAACTCACCTCTTCTGATCCACTGTTGGATGAAGTTTGCTGCTGCTGCTGCTGCTGCTGCTGCTGCTGCTGCTGCTTCTTGAGCATTGCAGACCTCTGCACAGCCAGAATACTGGGGTTAGATTTCCAAAACTAGATTAGAAAGAGAAGCCAAAGAACAAAGTATGAAATAAGTGAAAAGGGTTTATTTACTAAAAAGGATACCAAATTTCTGTCTCCAAAAAAAGTGCCTACTTCCTTAATCAAATCATATGCACAAAATTATTGCTGTGAGCTACAATAAAATGCTAGGCTTTCATTGGACATAAAAATGTCATCTGTGCTGTTTCGTAAGCAGGCAACATTAGTACCTTCCCTATTGTTAAGAAATAGGTTTTTTGAGGAAATGGATAAATTCCTAGACTCCTACAAACTCCCAAGGCTGAACCAAGAAGACCTCGAATACCTGAACAGACCTATCACCATCAA
>JAOXYA010000018.1:69249709-69260111 GCA_028565675.1 Sorex palustris
GCCTACTGGAATTTGGAGGATCTGGGTGGAGGATGCTCAGCCCCGATCCGAGTAGGCTTGGAGATCTCAGCCCTGGGGACCCGCATGCCTTTGTTCCTCTGCCGGTACCTTCATGTGTGCGGAGAGTGGTCTCAGCATGATTGTGGCTGGCTCTGGAGGTCTCCTGCTGCCAGAGTTTTGCTCGGGGCAGGGAGGAAAACTCAACCCGCTCCCTCCAAGGGGCCCTGGTAAGGACAGCCAGGTGCGGGGGCAGGAGACTCTGCGCTGTTCTCTTCAGGGAGCTGGGTTTATAGTCTCTGTGTCTTGGCCGTTGATGGGATTACACGGCGCCAGGGGGCCAGTTGGTGGGTGTGACCCGACTGGTTGTAAAATAGTAATCATCATTCAGAAAAAATGATTAAAATTTAGGGCATGAATATTGTTCAGTAGTAGAGAGCTTGCTTTGCATATATGAGACCTTGGGTTTAATCCCTGGCATCACCAAGCTAAATTATCAAAAAATTATTTAAAAACTCTTTATCAGAATGCTCCAGATGAAACTCTTATAGCCACAAGCTTCCAGAAGCAAAGCCTTGTTATGCAGGTTCAAGGACTAAGACTCCAGGCCACAAGGAGGGAGCGGAAATAAGCCGTCCTTTCCTGCCTCCCTGCCAGTTGGGGTCCTGGCTGTCACTCCCATGATGTGATTCCAGGCACCAACTCAGTGAGTCAGAGGCCTTGAATCCCAAATGAATCTCAAAATGGATTCACTATCACTATCACTGTCACCCCATTGTTCATCGATTTTCATGAGTGGGCACCAGTAATGTCTCTTCATCCCTGTCACGTGCTCGTGTAGCCCGATGGCACATTGGGGGCTCTTTCAGGGTCAGGGGAATAAGAATCATCATTGTTACTGTTTTTGGCATATCAAATACACCACAGGTATCTTGCCAGGTTCTGCCATGTGGGCAGGATACTCTCGGTAGCTTGCCAGGCTCTCTGAGAGGGATGAAAGCTTTTGTGGCAGCCTCTAATCACCTTAACAGGTGTTCCCAGTCAGGCATATATGCAGGCAGGATGCTCTTGGTAGCCTGCGGGGTTCTCTGAGAGTGAGAACTAGATAATAAGAGGTCCTGCTAATTAACTAATCAAATGGATTAGCTCCCTACAGTAATGTCTCTGGACCACAACCATTTACAATTTTAGAATTCCAGGATCGCGTGGCCATGCAACCTCTCATGATATTCATAATAAGCAATATAATTAAATAATCAAGCATGTGCCCCTGGTAGGTGGGCTTGAATGGTGGTGTAGAAGTTAGAAATAATGGTGGTGGGAAGGTGTAATGGTAATGGGGTGGGTGTTGAAATACTGAATACAGTTAATTAATGTGAACAACCTTATGAAAATAAAATTTGAAAAAACAACTAAAAACTCTATCAACATTGTAGAGTAGACTTTTTCTGAAGTAGGGCTCTTCTATAACTATAAATTCAAACGTGGTAGCATTAACAACACAGAGTGGATGTGCACCAGAAGTTACTAGAGCTGACAAACAGAATTTTAATTTAACATGAGAATAAGGCATGTGCCTTGCACGCGGCTGATCTGGCTTTGATTCCTCCGTCCTTCTTGGAGAGCCCAGCAAGCTACTGAGAGTATGTTGCCCACACGGCAAAGCCTGGCAACATACCCGAGATGTATTCAATATGCCAAAAACAATAACAACAACTCTCACAATTTGTTTTGAGATGTTACTGGTGCCCACTCAAGCAAATTGATGAACAACAGGAGGACAGTGCAGTGCAGTGCAATACTATTTCAAAAAAAAAAGTCTAAAACCTAGGCAAAATATATCTAATAGTTACCATAGCAGAGCAGATCCAGGACTGTAGGTGTTAATATGTGCACATTTTTTATATTAGAGAAAACAATTTATTTTAATTCATACATTCAGCATGGGGCTAGAGCGATAGCATAGCCGGTCAGGCAGTTGCCTTGGATGTGGCCAACCCGGGTTCGATTCCTCTGTTCCTGTTGGACAGCCCAGCAAGCTACCGAGAGTATGTCGCCCGCACGGCAAAGCCTGGCAAGCTCCCTGTGATGTATTCAATATGCCAAAAACAGTAAAAGCAAGTTTCACAATTCGTTGTGAGACATTACTGGTTCCTGCTCAAGCAAATTGATGAACAATGGGAGGACAGTGCTTATATAGTGCTTATACGTTCAGCATGAACCTGTGACATACTGTAGCTAAGAGTTGGACTCATCAGATAAAAAAGGAAGGAAACTAAGTGTAATAGTTTAGCACTAGGGAAACCACCTTATCCTCAGATTCCCACTTTGTCTTTAAACAGATTTCAGAGATAACCCTACTACCAACCAGTGATAGTCCCTTCCCATGAATTATCAATAGTTATACAAATAATCGCTTATCTGCTTTTATACATCTGCTACCCACCTTCCCAACATTCTGAGCCAGCTGATTTGCTTCTGTCCGTCTGCTATCCACTGGTCTGACCTTCTGAAAAGGCAGGGAGAATGGTCACAGTGATGGGAAAGCAGACAAAGCATTTGTCTTTCATGCAGCAGGTATAGGTTCCATCCTCTGAGTTCTATATGTTCTCCTGAGGCCACCAGGAATGATTCCTGAGTGCAGAGCCAGGAGTAACCATTGAACACTGCCCAGCATGGTCCCAAAGCAATCGGAAGAAAGAAAGAGAGGGAGAGAGAGGGAGAGAGAGGATTGGTACTTTTATTTCTTGATTCCATCTTTATACTTTTGAGAATAACAATACAAGAATTAGGATTTTCCCACGGATAAAGTTCGGAGATATTATTCAAATAAGTGTCCAATTAGATAACCAAAAATCAAATATTTTGAAGCATGGCAATCCATCTTAGCAATGTGATATCTCAACAAACGTTTTACTGCTTGAATAGGAAGTTATTATCTTTAAATTTTTTACTTTTACCTGTCTTACCTAGTTTGATGGTATAGGCTGACACTTCAATTTCAGGCCTGGTTTGCTCAGGGTCACCATGGCCATACCTGGAATTGCTTGGGGTCCCATATGGTGGTCTAAAGTCATGCCCAGGGCTTCACACATTCTAGCTATGCACTTTACCATTCACACTGTCCCTGCTGTCACAAATGATCCACTTTCCATATTCCGAGAAAGAAAATTGCTTTGTTTCTTTCTGCCCTATGTACTTCTAAAATCGTTCTAACAAACCACCCAGAATGGAACTAAGAAGGAAACTGGTAAGGAAACTGGATTCATAGTCATTATAAGACAATGAGTAAGAGTGTCTTTGCTTTCCTCCCACTGTTCTCACTTCCTATTGCCCACGCCCCACTTAGCCTCTGATTTTTACCATCTACCCAATGGACCTTCAAGTTGATTCCCTCCAATTTTAGCTCGATTCAGTGCTTAGTAGTTATTTGCTCTGTTGTTTTCCTTGCTTCAGACTACTGAGGTTAATGTATTTACCCTTCTCTCTTTTTTTTTTTTTTGTATTCTGGAAGCTGACCTCTAGTTCCATTAGCATGACTGACAGTTTGATTGATTAACCATACTCCTAAAGTGATTTTATAGTTTCCAAAAGTATCTCCTCAGTATATACTCAAAGATACCACTTAGAACACTATCAACAATTTTGGAGTTTTTTTAAAAGTACTTCATTTTAAATTAGAAATGCATCAAATAAAACCAAACACCCTAGGGTATTTCCAAAGTAGGCATCATTCTGACCTTTGAAAATGCCAGCTGTTCCCGTTAAAGAGAAACTAAGAAGTTCTTTGCTCACCCTGCACTGACTGCAACCCCTGCACCAACCACCCCCACATCAAGTGAGTGGACCATGAGATGCTAATGTCTGCTTTGAAACAGACAATACCCTGGGCCTTTTACTCTTTTACTCTGCCCGTTTCTATCCAGGCTTTCAGAATTTAGAGAAGAAGCAACTTCAGCTTCTCAGAACAGCCACCATGCCTCATGGAGAGGACCTGGCTAGCCACACTCTCCAGTTTGCAGTCATCAGTAGGTTGCCGATTCATGGGAGGAGCCTTCTCAGCCCCTAAACATTGTTGAAGTTATAAAATGCTGAATACTGATACTGAGGCTGATGTTGTATTCGAATGAAACTTTTGTGGTTAGGGAAGAAATAAGCTTTTGGGAGGGATGGGGTGGGGGAGGGGCTGCACACTAGCTATATTCAGGCCTTATTCCTGCCTTTAGACTCAGGGAACACTTCTGACAGTTTCAGGGAACCCTATGGGGTGCTAGGGTTGAACTGAGTACCCTGCGTGCCAGGCAAGCAGCATTCCCACACTTTAGTCTCTCCCACCCCGAGGTGGGTATATTTTGCCAGCAGGGATGATGTAAACAAGTCTTAGATGAAGACAAGGTGACATTCAATGAGGTCATTACTTACACTTTTATTAATAGTTGTAGTTTGTACTTAACTTTCATCGCATATGGTGGTTCTTGGCTACTTCGAATTATGCAGAAATAATACATAAATAAACTAAAAACTTCTATTTTCTGTCTAATTCTTAGAGGCCAAAATGCTGATTTGAGGATGCGGAAGCAAGTCCATGGAGAGATGCACAGAAGGAATAATGAGGTCCCAGGGCCACATTTTCAGCAGAGCTTGAATAGCTTTGAGTGGAATGTGAGTCCGTGTGACTGACGGCACATAAAGCAAAGGTGAGTATGTCACAGGGCTCAGTCTGTATTCTCCTCTGCACTCATGAGCAATGGAGGATTGACACTCAAAGACTCTACATTTAGACAATATTTGGTACATAAGATTTAATAATAGAAACCCAAAGTGTTCTCACTGTGGAATGTTTCTGTTCCTACAGTACAGAATTCTCTTCACACAATTATTTCAGAGTTAGTTTATATACACTGTCCTCCTGTTGTTCATAGATTTGCTCGGGTGGGCCTAGTAACGTCTCCATTGTGAGACTTCTTGTTACTGTGTTTGGCATATTGAACACTCTCGGTGGCTTGCCAGGCTCTCCGAGAGGGGCGGAGGAATCAAACCTGACTCGGCCAGGCTGTGCTATCACTCCAGCCCTAGTTTATATACAACACCTACTATTTACTTAAATGCAATATCATAAAAAGTACCTTCTCTACTGTAGGTATTTATACACTTTGAAACCTATCACACTGACTATTTTTTGTTACCCTACCTTCCTCTCTCCCACCCTTTTATTTTTCTAACTTCCTCCCTTCCTCATTCCTTCCCTATCTTCTTTTCTCCCTTCCTCCCTCCCTCCTTTCTTCCTTCCTTGTCTCTGTCTCCCTTCTTTCCTTTCTTCTTCCCTTTCTTCCTTCATCCCTCCTTCATTCATTTCCTTCCTTCCTTCCTTCCTTCCTTCCTTCCTTCCTTCCTTCCTTCTTTTTCTTCCTTCTTTTCCTCAAACATAAGCTACCCCCAACTTTATGCTTAGGGTTTGCTTTAGGTGTTGTTTAGGGGACCATGTTTTGCCAGGATCAAATTCAGACCTTGCTCATGCATAGCTTGTGCTCAGTTGATTAAGACATCTCCCAGATTTTTTTTAATACATTTTTGTTATCTGTATATATGTTCTATAATATATCACCTGGGTTCTCTAAGATTTTTGAACTTTCATTCCTATAGCATTTTTATGTGGATATCTCAATATAGTTGTGCTTTATAAAATATGTTTGATATATATTTAATATTTATATATATTACTGAATAAATTAATTACTAATTTTGAGCTACAATTTTACTATAAAAGATTTTATTATATGGTAATAAATGTTGAGAAGAGCCTTGTAATCTCTGCTATATACTCAGATGTCATTCCCATAAATTATCAAATATTAATCCATCATGTTAAAAACTATTTCAATAACCATAAATCCAAAATATATTTTATCTTTCAGCATACATAGTCCTTTCCACCGTTTTAATATGAAATTAATACGATTTAAATTGGTCTGTTTACATGTGTAGTGATTATTGAAGCAATTACATCAAAATACCCAGTTCAATCACAAAAAACTATCTAATATTTTGCCACAATTGTATTTTGATTGTCTTCCATGGGTTGGCTATCTTGCATAGGAGCTGACTTCACAAAATATTTTGGGGGTTGGAAAATAGTTCCTCTTTTCCCCCTGTTTCTCTCTCTCTTCTCTCTCTATCTCACACACACATGCACAAACTTTCACTCTTTTTCAAATAATTTAAAATACTCTTGCCTCAGACTCTACTTGCTCAGAAGCATCTATAACTCTGTGTCATCTTTTTGATATATGGCTTTAATTAGTGAACGATAAAAGATTATAGTCTATTTCAAGAAAAACTCTAACTTTAAGTCTATAAATCACACATGTGGTGCCCAGAGGACATAGTCTTTTATACTCTCTTACTGCCCCTGAGTTCCCCATTGATCTTTACCAAACTGTTACTGAATCGGCATCATGAAGTCTTTAATTCCACCTTCTTCACATAGTCTTCAACAAAATGTCTTCAAATGACCATAACTAAGAAATATTAGGATTCTTATATGGCCTGAATTCAAAAAAAAAATAGGTAAGATTAGAGAATAAATATTGCACAAATCCACTCTATGTATGATGTGATGTTCATTTACTAACCAGAGGCCAGAATCATTTAACACAACTTACTCATGGTTGATGGACAAAATCTTGATTTCCTTTTGAAAATATGGATATTGTCTTGTGACAGTTTCCCAAGAAAAAAACCTAATATTTTTTTTGAAAATTACTATTGAGTAGTTTGTTTACCATTGTTTGCTGTTCAAAAGGTGAGTTCTAAGAAAAACAAATCAAACAAACAAACAAAAACGCCAAAAAAGGTGAGTTCTTAGTCATTCAAATATTATAAGGATTATTGAAAATTTGTTGAATCATAAGGAAAGACCACATAATGTTTAGATCATGAAAGACATGATGATCATCATAGAAAATCTTATAATATAATTTAAACTTGCTTACTAGCTGGGTCTCCCCTTCACTGATACTGGTAATATGGTCCTATTCATCTCTTTGGAAAACAAAGAGGCAGATAATCTCATTCATAGGTAAAGTATAAAGAAATAAAGCAAGGGGTTAGACAATTTTTAGTGGGAAAAAATAAAACAGTCCTGTGATAGAGTCGATAGAACTGTGAACTGAAGATGCTAAAGGGCTGGGGAGAAGGAAACTTGGGATAATGGTGGAGGAATTTTGACACTGATGGGGGCAATATAGTGTGACTACAGTACAAGACAGTGTCAGTATTATTGTGAACTACTACAACTTGATGAAAAGGATGGAAAATACTAATGCATAGTAAATTTTCTAAGCACTGCTTTCCAAACACATTAGTATTCTAGTATCTGCTAAAAGACTAACTGATGTATCATTTTCTTGTTTATTATCTGAGTTTATTTTTTCCTTTGACATGAAAATATCCTATGCAAAATTTGAAGGGAACTCATTAATATCTACAAAGAGTCCTAACAGAAGCAAAGCAATCCCACATATGCTCCTCCAGCTTTGACTCGCAACACTTTTGAATCCTGTCATCCAAATCATCATGGTACTAATACATTCACAGGCACTGAGGGCTCAGAGGAGCATGATGCTTGGATGTGTTTATAGAATACATTTCATGTAGACAGGCACAAATGGAACAGTTTGCATAATCACCTGCCAAAAAGAATCCATCTGTCAAAAGAGGGAAAACTGGTATCAAACAAGTTCACATTAAAACAACAAAATCTCAATTTCCATTCTATGCATTTTGTTTACTTGAGCCTAATTATCATTGTGCATATAAATGGGGAAAATACTTCTTCCTGGTTACAGTGGAAAATTCTGACTTTGGCAAATCGTAAGTAGTAGCTGTTCATTTCGTTGGAGCATGCCAGCATCTGAGAGCATCAGGACTGGAAATGCCATGCAAAATTTTGTTGTTGCCATGGGAAGCTTCACTTTACTGCTTGTAGCAAATATGGTATGTGTGAACAACAGAAATATTGTCTTGTTTCCTTAGTGCTAACTTTTTTTGTTTGAAATCCGAAGCAGAAATATTGCCAGTTTCCCTTAAAAGCTTGAATTTTTGTTCTTTTCTGATAACTTTCTTAAATTTCTTCTTCATTAACTGTAGCAGTTTCATCAGTCTCTGGAGAGGAAAAGAAAAGCATACTCATTTTTAAAGTCAGAAATTGAATTCAAATGTTAGACAAATGCAAAAGGAATATTAAATTATGTACTCCAACAATATTCTTTTTAAAAATCACTTTACAATTATATTTGTTTTATTCTGGAAAAGCCAAAACCATTAAGGAGAGAAATAAGAGGATCTTTGTCAGGGTATTGTGATATGAAAAGGAAACTGACAATAAGGGTGAGAGAAACTTTCAGGTATATGGAAATTTTCTATACTGAGATTGTAGTGTATTTAAGTGATGGTATTGTCTTCTCAAATTTGATGAGATAATCCATCTTAAAAAACTTATCAGCCTCTCATTTCAATAAATCTGACCATTTATGATTAAAAATAGGAATTAATTTAGTATATAACTTTAAAACAAGGGGTCTGGAGAAATAGCACAGCAAAAGGTGTTTCCCAAGCATGGCAGATGATCCCCTAAACATCTCCAGGAGTAAGTACTGAGCACAGAAGAAAAAATGATGGTGAGTACAGCCATGTGAGATCCAATTCCTCATGGCCATGTGTGTGTATATGTATATATGTGTGTGAGTGTATGTGTATATGTATACATATACACCCTTATACTTATGTATATATGCATATTATATGTATATGCTCTTCTATATCCTGCATTTTTGTCTTTATGTCTGTTCTTTCTTTCTTTCTTTTTCTTTTATTTCAAATTACATATAGATTTTATTGTTACAAAATCTTAGGGTACATATTCAAACTATCCAAAGAACACAAAAACACTGTTTTGAATATATATATAATATATGTATTATATATATGTATATATATATATATAAAGCACAGCGGGTAGGGCATTTGTCTTGCACGTGGCTGACCTGGGTTTGATTCCTCCGTTCCTCTCAGAGAGCTTGACAAGATACCAAGAGTATCCCGCCCGCATGGCAGAGTCTGACAAGCTACCTATGGCCTATCCAATATGCCAAAAACAGTAACAACAAGTCTCACAATGGAGATGTTACTGGTGCCTGCTCGAACAAATCGATGAACAATGGGAGGACAGTGCTACATACTTATATACAGAAGTATATGTATATTCTTCCATATCCTGCACTTTAATCTGTCCTTCCATCCCTCCTTCCTTTTTTCCTTCTTCCTTCCTTTCTTCTTTCCTTTCTCTTCTTCCCTTCTTTCTCTCCTTCTTTCCTTCCTTCTTTCCTTCCTTCCTCTCCTTTTAGGATTTTCACTAAAGATACTGAAAATTTACTATATTTGTTTCTTTACTTATTTTCAGCACACAATTCTTATCCAGAGCGATCATTTCCAACTACCTTTGTCATAGTGATCCCTTCTCTATCCCAAATTCCTTCTTCCCCAGCACTTGAGTCTCCCCATTTCTTCTGGTGTTGAATGTTTTGTTGTTGAATTTTAATAATTTATATACCTTGGATATCAGTCCTTTTTCAGATGCATAATATGAAAACGTTTTCTCCCATGAAGTAGGATGTCTTTTTATTCTGAGGATTTTATTTTTCACAATGCAGAATGTCTTCATTTAATATAATCCTATTTGTTTATTTTTGTTTTTTTTCCTTACCAGTGAGTTTAAATTACTAAAGACACCACTAAGGATAAGATTATGGATATGCTTTCTTTGATTTATTTTTATGGATTTGTGTCTGACAATAAGGTCTTAATATATAAGTCTCTAGTCTCTAATGAGTAAATTTTTGTCAATAGTGTGATATTTTTCCACCTTTTGCTTGCGGCGGTTTTCAATACCTTTCGTCTCTATGTTGTATATTAAATGTCTGTAGATCTGAAAATTGTTTTCTTTATTTTATTTTATTTTATTGACCTGAATAATTTTAATACAACACCCCACTCTTTTCATTATTAGAGGTTTTATAGTATAGTTTAAAGTTGGGACAAATAGGATGTCTCCAATCTTCTTTTCTTGATTGATGTGGATATCTGGGGAGTTTTGTCTTTCCACACATATCCTTATAATATTCTATGTCCTTGAAGAATGCCAATGGAATTTTCAAATGTTTGCTCTGAGTCTACATACTTTAAATAGAATGATAATTTTAACAATGAAAATTCTTTCAATCTCTGAGCATAAAATATTTTTATTCCTAGTGTCTTTTATTTTTTAACAATAATTTATAGTTTTAAAAAGAGTCAAATGATTTATAGTATATAATGCATGTGTTTCACCTCATTTATTTATTTGATG
>JAOXYA010000018.1:69309839-69319919 GCA_028565675.1 Sorex palustris
ATGCAAGGAAAACACCCTACCCACTGTACTATTGTTCCAGCTCCAGTGCAATATTTTTAATTTGTTGCCTCTTTAAATTATCCTGTATGCCTTACTATCATCACAAAATCAATGTTTCTATTAAAATTTCATCTGCTTAATTTTCTTTGTTAGTTTCACAATTAACTCATGACCACTTTACATACATCTTGATGACACAAAACAGACCCTCTACTCATGTTGAATCACCTTTGCCTGTCACCTCTGGTGTAGAAATCTCACCAATGTGGTCTCTGGTTTCACCGGCAATGAAGGGATTATTACCAAGGAACATATTTTGAGTTTTTCATACAAGGCAAAAATTCTCAATTTATGATACATTTTGGCATTTAAAATATTTTTTCACTGCAACACTCAATTAGACACCAAAAATAGCAGAATTTTGTTTCATCTCGAGAGTAGAATCCTCTTTTTTCTCTTATTTTGATGCTTTCTTTGAATTTCTAGAAGAATCTTTTCCTCAAATACTACATTACTAAACTTAGTCCTTTGAGATTCACAAAGCCCAGGAAGAGTTCTTTTTATTCTTAGAGTCTGTCTAAAGATGATGAACACACTGCATGGTTAGGAAGATGAAGTTGGAAGTGATGGGAGGGAAAAAAAATTCTACCGTTAACATTGCACACTTTCGAGCTATATTTAACCTTGTGCTTTCTTAACTCATTAATAAAATATAGTTGTGCCTACCTGTCATGGTTATTACAAAGAAGCAAAAGAGAACACTTATATTTATCATTATTATTTCTTCTGATGGTCAAAGACTTCACCTTTGAGAGCTAGCTAACAGATGACTGTCACAAAAATAATCACCCACATCATAGGAATATTTGGGGAAGAATATTAGTCATGATTAGAGTTGCCCAATGATTACCACCAAAGTGTATCTGCTGTAATATTAGCAAATGATACTGTATTGTGGGTGAATCCGGGAGATCTTTCTGGCAACACAATGTTTTAAAGCAATGCTGGAGAACTTGTCAGATGTCTTGATTAATTGCTGTTCTTGAAGCAGAAATAAGAGCATCACAAAACCGTGAACAAACACCAGACTTCCAAATAAGCTCTCAGCCAGCACCGCTCCATGCCAGCCAAGGTACTCAGCTGTAAACTGGAGGTACTTACTAGCCTTCTAAAGTCATCAAAGAGTTTAGCCGACCAGCAAATGATAACAATAAACAGCTAACCATGCATGAAACAAGAAATCAGAATTTTCTACTCGTATGCATGCTTAAACTAGGAGAGATGCCAGTCAATAAGCTCTTCCTTCCTTAACTGAAAATACCTAAAGAAACTGCAAGATGGCATTGAAAATTTTCAGCAGAAAATGTGCCCAGCACTTTACATCGTGCTGGTAAGCTTTGGCTCTTGGAGGTTCTTCGAAAGACACCTTCTGAAGTAGGAAAGCAACCTGAGACAGATTTTGGCTGTCAAGTGGGGTAGACGGGTCTGTTTGGCCAAGCAGGGACTTCTCGGTTGTGCTATTGTTTGAAGTTTTCACACAGATTTGAGTTGCCTGCATTCAGTCGCACCTCTAGGTCAAAGGATCCTGTGACCTCAAATGGGTAGCTGGGAGCATCATCAGGACCAGAGGCTGGGGTTGGGGAAACATTTTCCCACAGGAAAAACGGGTGGCTCTCGGTACCTTTGGATTTTGCAATTTGCCCCCAAAAAGTGAGAAAGAAAAACCAGAATTGTAGCCCTTGATTAAAGAGAAAAATAATGTTTTGTGGGGAAAGTCAGCTGTGATTCCATCCGACTGTGGCTGCTGAGGCTCAGTGAGGCTTTGATTTGGTTAATCACTGAGGTCTTTCTAGAATACTAACGAAGGAATCCATGCAGAACAAATTCATTCCTGATGAAGTCTCAGGGAAGACAACGTGGAATAATTTGAATCGCAGCCCTGTAAAATTTGATCAGGATGGAATTACACGACCTTCCCAAAGTGATCTGGCAACTCTGCTTCACCAAAGCGTTGCGCTGAAACCCGAAATTCAAGGAAGAGGAAGTCAGAGGGTCTCTGGGGCATCTCCCCTGGGTCCCGCTAGGGAGGATTAGCAAGGTCAGACCATGGAGAACACGCATGCCTACCAGAGTAGCACAGAAAGATGTGATGAATACTCAGATTCCATTTACTACCAGTTATGTCTCTATCATGTACGGAGAAGCTCTTAGGATTTATTTATGCTTGGACCACCCCCTGGGCATTACACGCTCTTAAAATTCTTGGCACCTCCATGAAATTTAATTTCTTTTTATTTCGCCTATCCTTTGCATCTCATCCAATTTAAAGAGTACAAAGCATCAAATGACCTTGATGAAATATAAGGAATAATTCACTTCTATACTTTCAGCTTGCTGAGCAAACACTATCAACTTGGCCTTCTGAGGTCAGGGTGGAAATGAGGGGTTGAAACCAGAGTGAGGACAGTGAAGCCTCAAGTTTTAGTCTAGAGGACATTTAAATACTTTAGTTGAAAAAAAAAAGAAATGTGTACCATGGTAAAAAAAAAACAGTTGCTTTGTACTTATAAGAAAATGTCAGTAATTAGTAAAATACTATTTTAAGTTTCCAAAACAGAAACAGTACTATTATCACTATTTCTTTAAGGCTATCTTTGTCTTTACTTTTACTACCTAGTGTCTTCTAACAATTTTCCCAAGTTAATTTTATTCTATACTGGTTACTTTTTATTGCAACTACAATCAAGCTTTATTTGCATAACTTTTATTTATTTGAAATGCAACTTATTCTGAAAATCTTAAGTCTCCTTTTCAAACTATTCCATTAATCCTAATATTTTAAAAATGTGTTTGTATTTTTGTTGATGTGGTATTGGTTTACAAGGGTGTGAATTGTGTTTCTTTTTAAGACACATCTTTGCATGACAGTCATTCATGTTATAGCACCACACAAAACTTCACTTTTTGGGTTTTATTTTTTTAAAGACAACAATGGCAATCTAGATGCTTTGCTGATAATCCATTTAATATCGGTGTTGAAGCTCAAAAAAATGTTATGCTCAAATTCTTACCTACTTTGTAACAGAGCCAGACTTTGAAAGGTGTGTGTGTGTGTGTGTATGTGTGTGTGACTTAAAGTCCATCTTGACTGCAATGCCACCTCCTTTAGTGTTCAATATTTTCTCTAACAGTCATATTGTTAATTTGGTATTTTTTTGTGCTTCCAATATTCCTTGTTTCTAATTGGAAAAAAAACCCCTAAAAAAGAAATCTTTCTCAGTGGTGTTTATTCACTAAAGAAATGTGTCTTCTTAGTATAAACCTAATTCAAGGAATAATATGACAAGTCAGATTCGGCAAACAGATACCTGTGTTTGGCATAAAAATTCTGTTTTGGCAAATTTTAATAATGATTAACAAACTATAAATATGGTGTGGCCATACATCTAAATTGGTAAACTGTTTGAAAGATGCTTGGGGTCACCACTAATTTTGGGCTTGATTAAGTATTCCTTGAGCCTGTGTTTCTCTTGTGCTATATTTTATTGTTCTTTGGGAGAGATGGCTTAAAGCAGGCTGTTTCCATACTAAAAGTGAGTGGCAAGATTCAGGAGAAGGTCAGTAAACACTCTGGTGTCTACTGGGAATCTCAGTCCAGGCATATGAGCAATTTCCCTCAAATCTGACCACTCCATCCAATACAGAATTGATGGGCTATTTCTCTATAAAGAATCTTTACACTTATAGCCAGTCTCAGACCTAGAACAGGATGTTAATACTAGACAGGAGGAATGAGAAGCTAGGGCCACCTCAAGGACTAGGGTCCAATGGAGGCAACAGGCAACCTATTTAGCAGGGTTCTCTTTTCACCTTTATATATAATATTTTATAGACTCTAAAGTTCCTAATTTCTCTATTCTGAGTGACTTTGAGTTAGTTCAACTATCATCCTTTTTCACTTTTGGGTACTTTTTAATGTTGAGAGCACAGATAATTGTATGAGTCATATTTCCGTACTTGAGTTCTGCTTACTCAATATAATGAGATAAAATGGGTACTGAAAACCACTAAACACTAAATTCATTTATGTCGAGCATGCATAGAACAAAATAAGCTTTCAGTAAACAGAAATAAATTGTGCTTTTAATTATTTTGAAAAACAGGGGTGATTTGAAATTGTTTGTCTATGATTTTCATGTACTGAATTGGGTTTTATGTTAATTATCATTTACTTTTTAAAAATAGCCCTGTATATTTACAATGCATGCTAAGAGGGGCTGGAAAGAATCACAAAATGATTGATAGTTACACTATTTTGATTAATGGTCAAGAGTATGTTCAAAATAATGGATGGACATAGAAGTAAAAAACAGCAATATTATGAATGTGTCACTTCAGTCTTTGTGGAATAGAATGCCTGGATTTCTGAAGGAGAAAACAAAGTGAGATGGGAAATTATACTGGAAGTTATATAATGGGAGTTTCCAGAAGCCAAATCAAGGAGCCCTTAATTTGTCAGAGGATAATGATTTGTTTTGTCTTTTGATCTGTTTTATTGTGGTAATGTCACTCAGAGTTGGTGGACAAGCGAAAAGTCTCTTCTTATTGATCAGGTGAAACATTATAGTAGTGAAGAGATTTAAGGTAAATATGTGACTCAAGAAGCAAATAGGTTTCATAATTAATGACAGTTGTTATATAATTAAGAAGGGACTGCAGAAAATATATGAATACATTTAGGTCCTATTATTTGGGTAGATGTCAATATCCTCTTTTTTTCTTTTTTTGGGTCACACTCGGCCATGCACAGGGATTATTCCTGGCTCTGCACTCAGAATTTACTCCTGGCGATGCTCAGGGGACCATGTGGGATGCTGGGAGTCAAACCCAGGTTGGCCTCATGTAAGGCAAAAGTTCTACCCATTGTACTATCACTCTAGTCCCCAATATCTATTGTGAAGGGAAGAAATATTAAGGGAGTAGAAATTTGAAGAGCAGGTTTAACTAGAAAATGTTTGCCAATTAGAAGCAGTCTTTATGATTCCAAAAGCTAGGCAACAGGTTTCAAGTCTGAATTGGAAGATTTTGGTTGAGTTTTTAAAAGGTGTGGTGTTGGGATGATGTATGCATGAAACTATCATTGACGGTTTTGTAAATCTTTAAGAACAATTTTTAAATAGTGGCAAATGGAGGAGATAGAAAACAATTTAAAAAAAGTTACATAGATCAGGCAATTTCCTTTTGACCCTACGCTAGTACCCAAAAGGAAACCTATACCCTATATCCAGATAGATTGCAGAAAAGACAGTTTTTGTCCAGGTTCATATGGCCCAAGAAAAGGAAGACAAAGGGACAAAGAGCAGCAGGATGCCAGGCCTTATGAAGCAGATAAAGGGCCTGACAGAGTAGAGAGCAGCAGACCTAAGACCCAAGAGGACAGCAGAGGACATGAGGCAGTGATGGATATTAGGGGACAGACCAGAAGACATCAAACAAAACAGGACTGAGGGTCCGAACCAACAAGACACCAGCGAGGAGCAAGGACAGCAGACATTGGACTACCAAAGGACAAAACCAGTATAATAGAAAACCAGATTATAGTTTATCTTGGACTTGACAAACCCAGGTTCCACCCCTGACACCCCATATGGTCCTACAAGCCTGCTAAGAGTGATACCTGAGCATAAATCCAGGAGTGATCTCTGAGTACAGCCTTGTATGACCCCCTAAAGCAAAAGACAGACAAACAAGCAAATAAAAAAAACAATCCCTAAACAAACAAAAAAGAAAAACAATGTTAACCCTTGACAGTGGACTTCAGGAGACCCAAAAGTGCTTTCTCAAAGCTGTTGAATAATTTGAATTCATGAACATCTAGAGTTTCATTTATACTTTTACACAACTCAGAGTCCCAATTTACAAATTTTACAGTTTTGTGATATTGCTTTGTTGAACTTTCGTTTGTGTGGCACTTTAAAATACTAATATATTAGAAGTCTTTAAAAATTTTGGAATTAAAGTGGAAATAATGAAATGCTCTTAGGTTTTGATGTCATCCCAGACAAAGTGTGATCTATTGAGAACCCATGGGAATCACAGCACCCTTTGCTAGGATCCCAGCCTTACTAATTTGCCTGCCAGGGAAGCCTTCTGGTCTACCCAGTAGGAATGTGCAGCAGTGTTCTCTGAGAACTATACCCTACTGCGAAAAGGTATTTCTCACCCCAATCACCTACTCAGTGTGCTTCAGATGCTGAGGGGTGCTGAAGAAAGGCTATGAAATGGAGGTTGACATTCTGCTGCTTATTTTGTTTTCACATAGCTTTCGATCATGCTGTCACTTCACATGAAGTGACTCAGATGGATAGTAAGTTGTCTTCTGCTGTCTTCTCAGAAATGAACACAGACACTCTCTCTCAGAGAGTCAGATCTTGAATTTTCTAACTTGATTGAGCAATATTTCATCCACTGCACAGCTAGCACATGCTACACACATTCCAATTGCCTTTAGACTTGCTAAATGCATTTACAGACGAAGAAGGAGCAGTAGGAAAAATATGCCAGATGAAATGAAGTCTTTTTTTCAAACTACCTCTTTTACTGTTGTGATATAAAAACGCAGGCTCAAAATAGATTGAGGTAGATTTATCTTTTAATGAAAATAGCTGGGAGGCTTGAAGTCAAATATCCTTATCTTTTTTTCTTCTGCCTCCAATGTAGGACTTGTTTGCAGCACTGACCTTGCAGTTGGTCCTAGAGGGAGCTACAATGATAATGTGGCCTCCCTGCCCCCAGGAGGGACTTGGAAAAGAGTCAATGAAGCCAGCAAGCTTTCTCTGAACTCCTTTGTTATGTGTTGGCTTTTCCAAAGAGCAAAGGATAGAGAAGTTCAGGAGCATTGTATGCAGCAGAAAGGAGCCTGGTTTCAGGGCATTGCTAGGAAGCTGCCCAGCTATTCAAGGGACCATCAGCAGAGTTTACAGGCTTCAGTCCTTCCTGACCTGTGTCAGCTGCAGAGCAGAAAAGACTCTGGGTCCTTCCAACACATTCTTGCAGCCTGGAGCTGCAGAGAACAAGGGCCAGGTTCTAAAGTGCTCCTCAGCACATAGCACTGCAAATGCCTCTCCCCCTCCTCCCTGAAACCTTAGGACAATTGAAATAGGCTCTCTGAAATTTCTGTAGCCCATGAGTGAGGTTACCCACTGTTTCTTGCCATTACTTTATCCTCTAACACAAGCCAGTAGGAAAGGTGCTGTATGCTCTTTCTTGTTTTTAGTTTCTGTATGAGTTTTGAAGTTCAGAAAAGCAAGTGGTTGGGTATGGTGGTCAGGAGAAATGAAAGTTAAGGTACGTACAAGGAAAAACAAGGCAGAAAAAGAAGTTACATTTAGGAAAAGGTTGTCAGTCAGCATTTCAACAAATATCTGTTGAAAGATCACACTGAGAAAATGCAGTAATGTGAATTTAATGTCAATTGGATGCAATTTTATGCCTAAATACACTCAACATGGCAAAGAATTCTTTAAATCTTAATTAGAAATAAATAGGTGGTGACATTAAATTCCCCCCCCCCCAAACTACATAGCTCCTGGAACTAATTGCCTTCTCAAAGTAATATTTAATTGGAAAGGCAACATTATTATATCATATCTTCTGGAGAACAAAAATAGTATCACACTGATTTTTTAACTCCATGAAGTAGAGCAGCTTTTTCAATATCACTGTAGTAATTAAAATATCATCTATCCATCAAAATGGAAGGTTTTACATTTCTGTGCATTGCTTTACAATCACCTAGCTATGAATGAATTTCATGTGCAAATGGCAAAGCAAGCTTGAAGAACTTATTGAGATAAGTACTTTTTAGTCAATTACCTCTGAATAAAAGTCTCAATGAAATTGTGTTCTGCTTAACATTTTAGGATTTTTTTTAAATTGCTGAAACAAATATGTCTTTTATATAGATAAGCTTGTCTAGGACTTAACTATTATGGTACAATCTGCCTCCAAATTTCCTCCTCCCCTCATTTTTTAATGATTCACACAACCACTTAGCATCCAGCCATGGATGGCTGAACAACCTTGATTAAATTTAAATTCTTCTCCACTCACATGAAACTGGCCGAACTTTCCCCCATTAACGCCTACCAGTGCCTCCTGAAAATTAACACTTTTTTTCTGAGCAAAGATAGCTTCTTAAAAAAATACATTTTTCTTTTTCTTCATTCTTTTTCATTATGAAAACATACTCGAACGTAAGTTCAATTATGAAGTTAAATGTATGTTGAAAATGCTCTGACTGAAAAGATTTCTTTTCTTTTTTATCCCCATGTTAATTGAAAATACATGAAGATTTACTTATGGTAGAAGCTTAAAATGTCTTAAACAAATGTTAACGTAGAATAGAAATAGGAAAGAGCCATCACAGATTTTCATTCATGTGTAAATTGGTGTGAAATGTGGATTATTATCTCCAGATGTGAAGAGATTCACATGTTCTTTCTTTTAGTAAAGTTCCTGGGAAAAAGTTGGAAAAACTTTATGTCTGATACATCTAAAATAGTATTGTATGAGAAAAGCTAACAATGAATGAAAAATAGCTAAGAAACTCCTTTTGAGAATAATATATCCAAAAAGATCTGGTCCCAACTACTTAATGGTTAATAATGAAATCACTGTCACCTTAAATCACATTTAATATTCATCAAACACTACAATAAGATAATTTCAAACCTCAAGCAATTTGGTCATTATTATCTTTATAGAATGAAATTGCTTTCTCAGTTGTAAGATTTTGTTATTTTAAGCAAAATTAAGACAAAATCTAAACAAACATTTCCATTAATTTATACAGACTATTCTTTAGTATCATTATAAATTTAGATATGTTAAAATATTCAAATATGTGTGTCTTGGAATCATCGAAGTGCAGTAATTAAAAAATGTATCACAGACCTTATTAGTATCAGGTACTCTGAAAGATATTTATAATAGATTAAACTGATACATTATTTATTCCTGACCCCAAATTGTTTGGCAGAGTCAATAGAAAATGAAACAATTAATAATAATAAAGTTTAGATAGTGATTTTATGGGACGGAGACATAGCACAGCAGGTAGGGCATTTGCCTTGCATGCAGCCGACCCGGGTTCGATTCCTCTGCCCCTCTCTGAGAGTCTGGCAAGCTACTGAGAGTATCTCATCCGCATGCAAAGCCTGGCAAGTTACCCGTGACATATTCAATATGTCAAAAACAATAACAACAAGTCTCGCAATGGAGACTTACTAGTGTCTGCTTGAGCAAATAGATGAATAATGGGAGGATAATGACAGTGACAGTGATTTTATGTGGGGGATATAGATCAATATTTGAGCTAAGGCAAAAGTAATAATGAGTCTAGACAACTAATATATGGTGGGCATTAGGAAAGATGTTCTAATTAAAATGAAGAGCAAACAAATATAGAAAAATAATGGTGATAAAAACATTTTATTATGTCTAGAATGCCATCTTTTTTCATGCAGTTCAAGTATTAAGGAATGTGATTACAGAGACAAAAAGATAGAAGTTATTGAAGGCTTGATAAGCGTAGAGAAATGGAAAACTACATTTATAGCTCATTTAATACTACCAGGGTCCAAAGCATGCTGTGTGCGTCCATATTCTTTTTGATGCTCCCTGTTTCTTTTGGAATGAATGTAATTAAAGTTCTCACTAAGGAAAATGCTTACCTGGAGCATCAGACCGTAATTAACAGAACTTCTTGACTTGAGTCATACAGGTGCGCACATGGAGTTTGTCTTGACACATGCAGAGAAACTTCAATTTTGCATCTGGAGAGCTGGAGGCAGGATGTTGTCTGAAAATTATTCTTTCATGTGACTATTACAGCAGACACGATTTTAAATTTTTAGTTACACATTAGATTACTAAATAGTGTTGAGAATAAATCAAATAGTGCAATATTCATCATCAAAGAACTCTACAGATATTATGAAAAGAGACAAATCAGTGGTAAAATGATATAGAAATAATTATTTTACTTTTACTGACCTTACACTATGCATTAAGAAATGA
>JAOXYA010000018.1:69347756-69361675 GCA_028565675.1 Sorex palustris
GCCAAACACAGTAACAACAAAGTCTCCAATGGAGACGTTACTGGGCCCACTCGAGCAAACTGATGAACAACGGGAGGGCCTTTACCTTTACCTTTACCTTAGTATGATACTCTCCATGTCCATCCATTTATAAGTGAAATACTATACAGAATGTATAGTATTTCATTGTGTAGATGTACCATAGTTTCTTTAACCGGTCATCTGTTCTCAGGCACTCAGCTTATTTTCAGATTCTGGCTATCGAAACAAGGCTTTTTTAAGAGTAAAAGCATATCTTGAAGTATATGCCATTTTTTATGTTTGAGTTTGCTAGTAGAAAATTTTATCTGAGCATCTTTAAGCAAAGTTCATATGTATAGATCGCCAGAGAAAAAGAGGTCTATCTTGTAAAGGTATTTTAGAATTAAATAAAATGCTACGTGTCAAATATTTAGAGCAATGCCTGGTACCTGAGAAGCATTAAGGATGCTATTATTGCTTCTATAAGAACCGAATGAAGAAGAAATTATTATCAAGTAAATTGACTTTGATTTTATACTGATTACATGTTCAGTTTAGTACAGTGTTTATTAGCTATGTGACCTTGGTAAGATACAAGTTTTATCTAAGACGTTTCCTTGTTTTAAAATCATATAACAAATGAACCTGCATGATTGTGATGAACATATATTTTTCAAAGCAAGAGGTGAAGTAGGTCGCTCAAGTGGTTGAAATTATGTCTAGATTGTGAAAGGCTTTGGATTTGATTTTTTTTCATTTTGTGGTTCTAATGATCAAATCCAGGACTCCCCTTTTTTTAATTTGATAAAAATTATTATTTATCTTAATACTGTTAGAATACAAATATTGAAACTTCTTATTCTATATAAATAAAAGGATAGACACTCAACTGAGAAAATTAAGACTTCACTTGCTGTAATCCATTCCTGAGTTTAATATTCAGATTCCTGATCAATCTAAAATTCAACTTTAAAAAAGAGAGATTTACCTGTTTTATGATTGAGTTGCTTTTCCTGAATGGTTTTGTGATATAGAAAGAAGTTTAACTGTTGAAATTTGTTAATATTGTTACTATAGAAATAATGCTTAAAAGTAGAGAAACTCGGGGCTGGAGTGATAGCACAGCGGGTAGGGCGTTTGCCTTGCACGCAGCCAACATGGCCAACACAGGTTCAATTCCCAGCATCCCAAATGGTCCCCCAAACACCGCCAGGAGTGATTCCTGAGTGCATGAGTCAGGAGTAACCCCTGAGCATCGCTGGGTGTGACCCAAAAAGCCAAAAAAATAAAAATAATAATTTTCAGTACAAATTTTCACAGACTAACTCACAACATAAATGCTTTTAACATGTTTCATTTATTTGTTTAAACAATTTACAATAAATAACGTCAAATCTTCAGTTATTTTGTTTATAAAATTAGCTATAGAATGCAAATGCTTCCCAAATCTTGATGAATCTTCAAAGTACAAGAACTAACCCATGAAAACACCTCTTTCACAATTCCTTAGAGGCACTGTTGTTTGTTAAATATACTAAATCAATTATTAATGGCCTTATGATAGTATCATACAGAGTTGAAGGAATAGTAATAAGAATGAAAATCATGTATATAAATGCAGAGAAAAACAACTTTTCTACAATTCCTATTTCAGGTTTTAAAGCAAATAAACAATGTATTGAGGGTATTACACGAGTATTATAAATTTGATGAGATTTTTAAAACATTCAAGATTTAAAAGCATGCTTTAATCTTGTATATTAAAAAATTATGAGCTGTAATGTTTTTATCAAAAAGGCCAGAGTGTAATCTAAAAATACTTGCAAAATATGTCGATATCCACTATAGACATAAAGTAATGTTTCTTTATGAACACTATAGATTTGATGATAAAAAAGAAAAGAGAGAAAAGAAAACAAAATTAACAATCCAAACTATTTTGTACTCAGTTTGGGGATGATATAAAAACAAAGCTAACAATCAGAAATTTTCATATTCTAAATTTTTTATGATGTGTGTCAAATTGATAAATACTAGTCACTACAGCTATAGACTATTATAATAATCTTATGAACTGTTTGAACATTATACAGTAATGTTCTTGCAAATCATGATTTGCTTGTGACAACTCCGTATATATTATTCAATATTTTCCCAGTTTTATTGTTTATTATTTTACAGTTAACAAGAACCACATGAAAAGTGCATGCATGTCATAGCATCAGCTATAAACATGAAACTAAATCATATGTGAAGATGCAAATGCAGTGTTCATAACTTTTTAAGCGCTCCATAATAAATTTATTGGGTCAGTTCATTTGAAACATTTTCCCTGGAATTTTTTTTTCTTTTTTGGGTCACACCTGGCAATGCACAGGGGTTACTCCAGGGTTACTCCTGGCTCTGCACTCAGGAGTTGCTCTTGTTGGTGCTTAGGGCACCATATGCGGTGCCAGGAATTGAACCTGAGTCAGCCACATGCAAGGAAAATGCCTTACCTGCTGTGCTATCTCTCCAACCCCCCTGAAATATTTTTGAACTATCAAAATGAACTATCTGTGATTTCATGCACATCTGCATTATTTAATAGATACAGAAGCTATGTCATCAGATATATTTATTTAGATTATTATCAACACATATAATTAACTTATTGATTTTTCTTTTCTTTGATAAATTATTGAGCTTCTCTAGATATTTTATTTAGACATTACCAATTTATTTTCTTTTTCTGATTAGTTCCTTAACATGATTTATAGAGTCTTTTGTAATTAGTGCCCTCCGTGCACTAGTAACTCAATTTGGAGTTCTCTTTCAAGGCATTTTTATAGAAAAATATTTTCTTTTCCCATCTACTATAAATACAAACTTTAAACAAAATGATTTTAAAGAAATGAATTTTTCCAAGGCTAAGTGATACAGAAATTTAAGTTTCTGTGGCATATTTATGGTCAAAAAAACAACAACAAAGTTCTAAGTCAGTTTAATCAAGTACAGGGTCAGCATGGCTGGAGCCTTCCAACAGCTTAGGGTATAAGAGAATCAATCCTGAACAAGAAACCATTTCATCTCAGGGCACACCCCTCTTTTCTCTGTCTTTCTGTCTTTCTGTCTGTCTCTCTCTCTCACCACCACTCCTTTCCACCACCCAGTCTCTCTATCTCTCTCTCTCTCTCTCTCTCTCTCACACACACACACACACACACACACACACACACACAAAAAAAAGAACACCACACACACAAACACACACACTCACGCATGCACACTTGGACCACAGTAATGAATCTAATGTACGTACCGCTGGGATGTGAGAACAAACTACATTTTCCTTTAGAATAAAATTCACATAGACATGAGGAAATTTGAGAATGACAAGAAACTCAACAATAACCATCCCATTAGCAGTCAATTTTCCTTTTCTCATAAGTATTATAAAGAAATGACTTTGAACAAAAGACATCATTGGCTGACCCGCTCTATTACTCTAATTCTAATATATCTTCAAATAACCACATTATGGCCAATGAGTCCCACTTACCATAACTTTTTCCTTATAATTATAAAAAAATTTTATACATATTTTGAATTCCGGGACTGGTATGAAGGAATAAGGTAGTGAGGGAAGTACCACATAGATAATCACGAGAGATGAGAACCCTCGTTGTAGAAATGTCAGACTGATAGATCACAGCTAATATTTCTGAAGAGTATGAAATATTTTTAGTGACTGTGCTATTTTTTTAAACATTGGTCTTCAGAGTTTTTTGTATCCAAGTAAAATAATATATATGTGTTTGTTTGTCATATTCTACCCAGGAAACACCAATCTATAAACTTTGTAATCAGACTCCTCCTGGTCTCATTTTCATACTCCACCTACAGATAAAAATTCTAAGTTTCTCCTAAACTAAAAGCAAGCACCTGAAATTACCAGGATTTGTTTCCAATTTCCCTGTCCCATCATTAACAAAGTTTGACAAACACACTAATCAACCCCTTCCAGCATTTCCAGAATGCAACTCTCTTCTTAATTCACAGATACCCTGTCAAGGATGTCACAGCATGTAGTAACTGTCTTTGCTTTGATTCATTCTGTGAATTGCTAAGTATATTCTCAAGATGTATCTAGCTGCTCCTTTTTTTATATTGGATGCTTACAACCTCTATTTTATGTAAGTATGAGTCTAGAGGTGATAAATATATAAAAGTAGGTCCACAAGTAATACTCTGAACCAAAACCTTCTTTTATAAAATCTCTATGTTGATGAACAGTTTTTGAATGATTAGCATTTTTACTCAGTGTGAAAAAATATCATGATGTCATGTTATGGTTGTTTTCTTTAATTTAAAATTAATTTACCTATGTACTGTAGTTCAAACATAACCAGCAAAAGAAAGTAATTATAAAGAAAAGCATCTGCTTAATTGGTCACAATTAGAAAGGTCTAGTCCTAACATTGTGTTTCTATATTTGTGGGAGAGGGGATTTTGTTTTGGGCCACACCTGTCTGTGCACAGGGCTTACTCCTGGCTCTGTACTCTGAAATCACCCTGGGGTGCTAAAGGGACCAGGAACAAACTGGGTTAGTATCATGCAAGGCCAGAGTCTTACCTGCTATACTATCTCTCAAGCCCAAACCTTGGAAAACCAAATACTGTGAAAATTATTATAGGGACTCACATAGATATGTCATTTATAAGGTAAGTCAAATTTATCTGTAATAATTAACAAGATGCAATATAAATAGGTTTTTTTTTTCTTAAACATAGAGAAAACACAAGATTGTATCACTTATTGGAGGCAAAGAATAACTCTTAAAATGTATATCCATCATCAGCGATAGACTAAAGAAATGCATAGCAAAAAATGGTATTCTGTTGAATATTGTATTTGATTGGTATAAAGGTAATAGTATATTTAAAACACACATATATGATTCTTTAATGATTTCAGTATTATGGTATCTCATCCTTCTGTGAGGAAAGTTATAGAGAACTATTTCACTGTAAAATGCTCAGACTTAAAATATAAATCAAGCATTAAATGTATTTGCCATGCCCACTATATTCAGAAACATGATATGAAATTACCATTTCTTATTAAAGAAACTAACCTGATCTCCAGGACCAAAGATGAATTGATTCTCCAACCTTCTACAGAGTGCTGGAAGATTGAAGAACCAGCTTTTCGAATGATTTTATCGGAACTATTGACAAGTGATCGACTCAAACACAGTTCACCATCTCTGAAACAAAATTAAAATGCCAATGATTTAATAGTAAGAAGCATTTTTCCAAGAAGTATAGGACATAATCTGATATATATTACTGTTATTAGTTTAGAGACATTGTTTAATGTCGGCAGAAACAATATGATGAGTATGATGAAATGTATCCTAAGTATTAAGTGAATGTGACTTTATCAATACAGTTATTTATATATATTCTTTTGGAGATTTTCTTCCTACAGTGCGGCCATACATTGCACCCAGGACCCCACAAGACAAATGCTCTACCATTGATCATACCCTAGGTCTCATTTATTCATAAACTATTTCAGATAAAGAAAAAGCCTTTGTGATATTTAAGGAAAAAAATACTCTCATCAAAGCCCAGATCCACTTCAGCCTTTCCTTCCCCACTGTGCACAGACAATAGAGACAGGATGTTTGGTCAACTCCCCTGCATCTGTATAATTGTGACTCCCAAGATTACAATTTCAATTTCACAGAAGCTACAGACAAAATAGAATGTGCTTTTGTTTGGAAGACCTTGAATTATCAAGTGATTTGGCCATGCTGGGATTTTATCACTTGCAAGTCTATATATGCCTTTGGACAATAGTCTCTTCCTAAGCCATAGTGGATTTCTCATTTCTTAAAAATTGCAAAAACCATTATCTTATATATAAGACTGTGTGGAAAAAGTTGGACTCTGTATATGAAAGAAATTTATAAAGCATTATTGAGCAACACATTTCTAAAATGACACTGGCTTCAAAACTCTTCAATATTGAGATATTTTCCTGATGGTAGTGGGAAAACATGTGTGTGGGGTTGTAGGTGGGAATCAGATAGAACATGGTCTTCCTAGTACTTTATCGTATCAGAATATCAACCGTGCTAAAGCCCCTCTGAACAGGTACCTATACCTTGTGGCATAGTAATGTTTCATCACAGTGATGCTGATGCCAGTGATAATGGTGACAAATACATAGGAGAACATTAAGGCATTTATAATGAAAACAGTTCATTGTTGAGTAGACTGTTTTCTGCATACATTTTGGACAGCATCTACTTACAGAGAGATATTGTATATTGAACTATTAACTTTGAATCAAAAATACACCTGCTATGGGAACAGACCTTTTAATACATGTTTGTTTTTTCATGCTACTTTTTAAGTTTTTAGATTCTGAAGGATTTAGTTAAAAGTGACGTGACTATTTGCTGAGTTACACAAACTGAATCTGTATTTACTATGTCGATAATCCTCTCCAACTATCAGTGGAAACACTGCGTCTGTAACAGCTGTTAAATGAATTCTATAATTGAAGGATTTGAGTTTGTATTTCAGTTTGCATTCTACTTTTAATCATGTAGTTTAAATTTGAAGTAGTTCAGAGCATAAAGAAATCTATGAACTTTAGAACTCATTAAAATTAATATTTAAGCTTCCTGTTGAGAAAAAGATATCTTTTGAAACCTATACATAACTGATAATGATCGTTTTCTGAGGACATTTACAGTCCAAGGAAACAAAATACGAAATATATGGTCTAACAGTACAGATGTCAGTTATACATTACATGTGCAATAATAATAATAGTTAAAACAGCAACTAGATGTGAATGGCAATCGATGAAACAGGAATTAAACTTCATACTTTGAAGCTGGGCTGGAGCGATAGCACAGCGGTAGGGCATTTGCCTCGCACGGGGCCAGCTGGGCCGACCCGGGTTTGATGCCTCCACCTCTCTCGGAGAGCCTAGCAAGCTACTGAGAGTATCTAGCCCGCATGGCAAAGCCTGGCAAGCTACCCATGACGTATTCGATATGCCAAATACAGTAACAACAAGTCTTACAATGAAGACGTTACTGGGCCAGCTGGAGCAAATAGATGAACAAAGGGAGGACAGTGCTACAGTGCTACTTTGAAGCTAGAATATCTAGATAATGTCCATAGATTCTAACCATTTATTTTTCTGTGTGGAAGAGATGTTTGGGGACAGACTTGGCAGTGTTCAAGGCGTACTCCTAGCTATGTACTCTGGGATAATTCCTGGTGGTGTTCAGGTGGGATGCTGGGGATCGAAACTGGGTGGACCACATGCAAGGCAAACACTCTGTGTGCTGTACTATCACTCTTTGCTTAGACTCACCATTTTAGAGGCCAGGAATATTTCCATTCTTTATCTCCTAAATAACTGTTCTGATAGTGTCATCTTTTGATAACTACAGATTTCTGTAATTGTAATTATTTTTACCACCAATAGCTATCTATAGATGTAAAAATCTACATAAACCATCATTTAAAAATACCTATAGAAGATCTCTTTCCTGACATAAATATAGATTTAGTTTTTCAAAATGTTTTTTGAAACAGTTACTATGATATGCTTAATGATATGGAGTCTTTCAAAACTTGTAAGATTTTTATAAAGTTCTTTAAAAGTTCATAACTGTCTTACAGTAATTAAATCAACTGCATTACTATGATTCAATTCAATTCAATTCAAATCTCTAGTTCATTTGCATTGATTATCAGTGATTATCCAAATGAAACTTATTGAACTTTGAAGATAACTCCATGGTCACACCTCGCCATGTTAATATAATCTGAGACTCTGAAGCAAATGTTTTTGTATAAAGTAACATCAATATGAAGAGATATTTTCATTTGTGGGCTGGAGCAATAGCACAGCGGGTAGGGAGTTTGCCTTGCAAGTGGCCAACATGGCTGACCCGAGTTCAATTGCTCCCCCCCCCCCCTCGGAGAGTCCGGCAAGCTACTGAGAGTATCTCGCCCGCATGGCAAAGCCTAGCAAGCTACCTGTGACATATTCGATATGCCAAAACACAGTAATAATTGTCACAATTGGAGATGTTACTGGGCCCTCTGGAGCAAATCGATAAACAATGGGAGGACAGTGACAGTGACAGTGATTTTCGTTTGAGGTTTTGGAAGTAGTAGCACTGTAGCACTGTCCTCCACTTGTTCATTGATTTGCAGAAGCGGGCACCAGTAATCTCTCCACTGTGAGACTTGTTACTGTTTTCGGCATATGGAATATGCCACAGGGAGCTTGTCAGGCTCTGACATGAGGACGGGTTACTCTGGGTAGTTTGTTGGGCTCTCTAAGAGGGACGGAAGAATTGAACCCGTGTCAGCTACGTGCACGGCATGCTATCGCTCCAGCCTATAGGGTAGGGCATTTGCCTTGCACTCAGCCGACGCGGATTTGATTCCCAGCATCCCATATGGTCCCCCAAGCACCGCCAGGAGTAATTCCTGAGTTCAGAGCCAGCAATAACCCCTGTGCATTGCCAAGTGTGACCCAAAAAGCCAAGAAACAGAGAGAGACAAAGAGAGATTGGAAGTAGTATATCTTTAAAAAGCCTCTTTAGGGGACAGAAAATTACTACACAAGTATGGATCCTGCAGACGCTGGTTCAAATCCCCGGCACCAGCTGAAGAGCTCAAAGGGCTATGCACAAGCTCTGCATGGAGGAGAGAAGGTTTGACCTCCAGCAATGCAGAATAGTTGGAGTAGCCCCTGAACACCACCAGGGGTGGCTCGAAAAATACAACAGGCTTTTTCTTCCTCTGAATGAAAAGTGTAAATACTAAATAGAAAAAATAAGAAAATCCAACTCTAGTGACTACTATTAGTTATGTTACGGTTAGTATTTATAGCTACTTTTGTCTTTATAGTGTGAACTTCCAGACATCACTATAATTTATTTGATGGAATCTGCAGTACATAACAAATAGGATAAAAAGAATAAGGTCCCCGAACCCTAAACTCAACCACACTGAAAATCCTTTATGACTTGACTTTGCAATCAATGTGCTTGATCTGCACTAATTTAAATTTCCTCCTTAATATAAAATCCATAAAAAAAATTTTAGAGGAAAATAACCTGCAACTAGATCTGAACACAAACAGCACATAACTTTACGTTTTTTCCCCATTACCTATGTGTCAAATAAACATTGTTTGTGTTTCCTACTAGAGTTTGAAATGCCACAGGAAGTTGAAAATTTTTAATTTCCCCGATTCCAAGAGGAATCAATTTCCTGATATCTTAGAAGAAAATGGGGCTAATTTGTTGACAATGCTAATTCTCCAATTTTGATTATCAATTACCATCACTGCCAGGTCTATTATGATTTCAGCAATAATGCTAGTGAGCATTTTGTGAGGCAATCTAAATTACAGTGAAATTCAAAGGGCATACTTCGTTGACAAAAAGTTAAAATTTCACTTATCAAAAAATACTATGTGTCAAGTTTTTTTTTAAAAAAAATAACACCATGAACATGATGTCTTTATGGTATTGAAGTTTGTGTAAGTCTTTCTAGTATATTATCTCATTAAATAAGCATGCCTGTATTTCTCTCTTCTAGCACTCTTAAATTCCAAGTACAGTAAAAAGAAAAAAAAACAGTGAAGACTGGTGCCAGTTGTGAAACAAGTACTCTTCTTTCCCGCTAGGGAATAAGTAGGTCAAGAACAGAGCACTGTAGAACACACCCACCTCCCCACCCCAATGCCTTTTGAGTTAAACTTTATTAGCCAATCGTTATACAGGGCAATGAACAGGTTTGTACAGAAGGAAATGCAAGTTTTAAAAATCCAACTGTTACTAGCCCTTTCTTCAAATAATCCCTTAAAGAACATGCATCTAATACACCTTTATGCATCTAATATTCCTCTAGAAATATGAGAACAGGGAGAGTTGGGGAGAAAACGGGTGATGGTGTTTTTTTTTTTTTTGCCAGACTGCTCCGCTATACAGGAAGTCTTATGTTGCACTGACTCTGTCTACACTCTACTTTTAGAAACGGAAAGGTCAGAGATAAATGGAGCGCCCATCCACTGCCAAATGGTTTACATGGAGAGTGAATGTTCGCCTGGAATGTGGGGTGTGGAGGGTGCCTAAGAAGCACTTGATGGAATCTACTGCTCACTAGCAAGGCATGCAGTGCCCCCCAAAGGTCGGAGCCTGCCGCCTGCCTCTCTTTGGAGCACTTGGCCTGAATTCTGACCACCACGGTGCGTAGGTCTCAAAGCCAGCCCGGCAGCCAGCTGCGAAGTCAAGGACAAGACGGGATCGTTACCAAGAATCAACTCCTCCGGGCTCTAGGGAAGTAGAAACAAAAGCCTGGAGGAGGAGCCCCAGCTTTTGCTCAGTGCGCTAGGTCCGGAGTGGGCCGGGAAAGAGCTCCCGGGAGGATTAGCCCGGGCACGGCTACAACAGCGCCAACTGCACATTTCCGAGCCAAGAGCTGCGGCCCAGCCAGAACACCTCTGAGCGGCAGCGGACGCGTGAAGCCCGCAGCAGGCTCCTGGCCTCTCCCGGCAGGACAGCAATCGCGGGTTTTAATTAAGGAGGAGGAGCCTGAGGCCTGGGAGGGGTCTAGGAAATTTTTCCCGGGGCCCGGGGCCGGACCCGTGCAGCAAGGGCTGCCGGCCAGCTGTGCACGCCTCCCCGCAGAGCTACACCCTGGCCACAGCTCTTCGTGTGCCCGCACCCCCAGCGGCCGCCCGCCGATCGCCCGGAGGAGGGGGGCAGCGAAGGGAGGACGAAAAATAGAGGGGCTGGGTAGGGGATGCAAAGCTGCAGGGGAGTCCGAGAAGGCTTCAAGCCCAGCCCAAGGGGGTCGCTCTGTCTCCCGCGATCTTAGCTTCCTCCGAGTCTCCAGCGGCGCCCTACTGCGTCCCGGAGCTGCCCTGCGGGGTGCAGGGGAAACAGGGGCTGCACACAGGAGCTGCGCTGCTCCTCCCTGCCCGCCGTTTCACGCGACTGGGGGGACGGCCCGGACACCTGCGTGGCTTTGGGGCGCCTCCCGGCCCCGCCCACCCCTGCGCCCGGCAGCGGAGACCCGGTTCCAAACCCCTCCAGAGTCCCGGGGCGAGGGGCCGCTTTGTCTGGGCTCGATAGGGAACAAAGAACCTCGACCTGCGTGGCCCAGCCTCCCCTCTCTCCCACTGTGAGCGGGGGCCCCACCTTCCCAGAGACCCCTTTGTCTGCCAGAGAAGCCTGGGTCCCCCAGGGTTGGCCACTCAGCCTCCCCAAGTCCTTTTTTCTGACCTCGCGCCGGGATGCATTTGCAACCCAGCCCAGTCCCCATGCAAAGGAGAAACGTCTTGATTCAGTCTGCTCCCCTGACAACACCCCCCCACCCCCCCAGAATCGACCGTGTCTAGATTGGTGGCTGCTCAACACCCATCCATTGCTCTTCATTCATTCTCTTCCATCGTCTCTCATTGGCACTTGCGGTCTCATAGTTCTCTTAAAAAAAAAAAAAATAGCGATTCCCGGTGGCATTTAGTTTCCTGGGAAAGAGCAATTCCTTTGGTACAAGGACATGGTTGTGTCTCACTCCTTTGGACTCAGGAAAGAGAGACACTGGAGAAATCCGGTACAGCAAGTTTTCTGCGCGAGCCTCCGTGCACAAACGCACGTTCAGGCGGGGTCGGGCACCACCTCCTCCCCATAGCCCAGAGGGATGCTCCTGACCTCCACCCCACCCCACCTCCCCCACCGCCCCGGCCTCCCAGAACTAGAGAAAACCCCGAACACCGCGGGCATCTCGTCGCCAGAGGCACTTCCCAGGACCCACGCCTCCAGACGCGGGAGCCTTTCCCAGAGAGGACTTTGAACAGAGTTGACAGGCAGGCTCGCGCCCTGGGAAAACGCTCTCTCCGCGCAGCTAGCGCCCCAAAGTTGTAGGCCACCCCCTGTCCACTTCAAAGGCGCAGGGGCAGGAGGTGGGGAGAGGAAGGAAGTGCGATATTTAAAGAACTTGGCGGTGGGGGCGGGCTGCTGAGGTCCTGAACTCATCTAGACTCACTCAAAATAAATAAATAAATAAATAAAACAGGGTGTCGGGGAAGCAACCCCGATCCCATCCCCCTGACCCCTCGCGTGCATGTTACCGGATTAAGAGTAAATAAGGAGGCACCTTCGGCCACTGGACTTTAGAGCTGAAATTCCTTGACGCGCACGAACCCAAAGGCCAAAAAAGGAGTCTCGAGACAAGAAATGCGTTTCCTGTGTTCAGGGCTTAACTTGGGCCCTTTGGGGACCGGGTGTTTCAGCTCTATTGCCCCCTTGGCGGGCCCGGGCACGGCCGCCCCGGAGGTGCAGGAAGCCCTGGTTCCGAGCGCCCCTCGACTCCACTCCGGCAGACACTTGTCCGGCGGGGGTGGCCAGCGCCAGGGCCACTGTCCCTGCCGCCGCCGCTGGCGCCGGGGAGGGCGGGCTGACCGCGCGCACGCCGCCCGCAGCGCCTTTGTGGCTTCAGCCAAGCGCCGGGACGCCCGCGAGCTCCGACCCGCAGCCGCCCCGCACCCGCCGCGCCCCAGGGGGACCCGCGCCTTTACCCGACGAGTTGCGTCTCGCGGTGCTCCTCGGTCCTGGCGATCTCTTTTGTCTTGTAGAAGATGAGCAGCAGACTTATGGTGCAGATGGTCCACCGCTTCCTGATGGAGCGCATCTTGGGCGCCCGGGAAGGTGCCGCCGGCCCCGGCGCGCTTCCCCCGACTGCACACTGAGACTCCGTTTTCGGAGACGGAGTCGCGGGGCGCGCCAGGCGGGGAACCACTGGCGATCGGGAGCCCCGCGCCAGCCGGGATCGCCGGTTCCGATCGCGGGGGGTCCCTGGGGGGCTCCAGCCCCGAGTCTGCGGGCGCTTTTCGCCACGCTCGCCCTGGCGCTTGACGACCGGGCTCGGGGCGCCGCCTCCCCGGAGCTCGTGCGGGTCCTCGCCCGAGACACCTAGCGCACAGGAGGTGGCGGCTGCTTCTGCTGCCGGGCTCGGGGGCGTCGCTGGCCCTTCCCTTTTCTTCGCAGGGAAATGATGAGCAGAAGCAGCCAATCGCCGGAGCCAGGGGGCGGAGGCTGCTGCCGCCGTGCTAGGCTAGCTGCTGCTCCGAGAGGAACGTCGCTGGCGCCGTGCACCCGGGCGCGGGGGACGCTCGCGGGCTCCCAGTTGGATCCACGCACTCGCTGGTGCGCGCAAGCAACGCACACCCTCGCCAGACGCGGTATCTCTGCTCGATCACTCTGCGATCGCTGGAGGCTAGGACGAAGTCGGGACGCCCCCCCCCACCCCCCACCCCCCAGGACACTGATACTTCAGTTTTCCAGCAGAGGGAGCGGGGCTAGGAGAGGGTCCGCGTCACAGTGGAAAGGGGACAGCAGTAGGTACTGAGTACAGAGAGACCCGTCCTGCAAACGGGTTTGTGGTCCGCAAGAGCCTTGGTCAAACAAATGTAATCGTGCACACGCCCTCGCCCGTGGAGTGTGTCTCGGGAAGGAGGGGGCAAGAGTAAGACTCTTTTTTTAGACTCCCTGCTCAGCTCAGTTTGGAAAGTCCAATTACACACTGGATCCAATCAGCTGATCCACCGCCTCTGGATGGGTGATAGATGGTGATGTAGCTGGATCGTGCACAGAGAACGAGGGATGACTGGTGTCAGTGGGAACCTGAAGGTTGCTTCTGTGAGTCTTCTGCTTTGCTGTCCTGAAACATCTCCTGCAGAAGTAAAGGAACTTCCATCGCACTTAAACTTCATTAAAGAGAAATAGGGGTTCAACAAATAACCACCAAAGGCATCCTTTGTAAATATAGGAAGGCAAGAAGGAGAGAGCAAGGGAGGGAGGGAGGGGGGAGGAGGGAGGGAG
>JAOXYA010000018.1:69537651-69557710 GCA_028565675.1 Sorex palustris
GAGGAATCGAACTCGGGTCGGCCATGTTGGCTGCGTGCAAGGCAAACACCCTACCGCTGTGCTATCGCAGCCGGCTGGGCTTTTTAGTAAAGGACTATAAACACACTCAGGACTTCTCTTTGTTGGCTTAAGCTTTTTAAACTTGTGACTTCAGCTTTTCCAAGGTTGAGCTATTTGTTCTGGATGCAGTACTACATAGTTCCTGAGTAAATGTGCATACGGAGCACTCAGCAGCCACGGATCTGAGTTGGAATCCCCTTCAGACTGACAAAACCTTCAGTTTTCATCTTACTTCATTAGGGAAGATTAAACAAACTTGAAGATATTTGGAAGCCTTTTGAAAAGTCAGATATACTTTGATAACCCTCCAAACTGCTACTGACATTCTAAAACTTGATTATGCAAAGAACCTCATCTCTGAGACTTGGAATTACCTACTGCCAAAAATAACTCAAACTGAGATCTGGAGTTTTTTTTTTAAGCTCTGAGAGAGCAATGTTAGTAAGATTACTTAATGGAGCAGAACCCCCATTTTGAACAAAGCTATCACAAGGTGATTAATGAAATATTTGGAAACAGACACCACCCAACTTTTTTTTATTTAATGAATCATTGTGAGATACATTTACAGACTTAAAGACTTTCATAATTGCATTTCAGTCAAACAATGTTCAAGTACCCATCCCTCAAACCAGTGCCCATTCTCCACCACCAGCGTTCCCAGTATCCCTGCCCCCACCCCCACCCCTTCCCACCTCCTGCCTCTGTGGCAGGTACAATCCCTCTCACTCTCTCTGTCCTTTTGGGTGTTATGGTTTGCAATACAGGTAACAAGCTGCCATCATATTTGGTCCATAGTATACTTTCAACGTGCATCTACTATCCGGAGCGATCCCTCCAATCATCATTTATTTAGTGCTCCTCTCTCCATCCCAGCTACCTTTTCTCCTAGCATATGAGATCAGCTATCAAGCTGTGGGGCAGTCCTCCTGACCCTTCTTTTAACTGTTATGTCGTAGGTTATGTCTCCTATTGTGTTACTTTATATTCCATAAATGAGAGGCACCACCTAACTTTAGGGTGGTTTAACCTGAGAAGTTTGGGTGTTATAGGCTTATTATAAGCAGCATTTTACCTTTAATAAACTTTGGATTGATGATTAGTAAATATCTGAAAGTGATGTACTCTTGTTTTTCTGCTGGGTTTGTTTGTTTGTTTGCTTTGGTATTTTGGGCCATACCTGGTGGTGCTTATGGGCTTTCTCCTGGCTCTGTACTCAGGCATCACTTCTGGTAGTGCTTGAGGAACCATATGGGGGTGTCAGGGATAGAATCTGGGTCAGCATTGTGTAAGACAACGCCCTAGCCACTGTATTACCTTTCTGGCCTGAAACTGATGTATGCTTAATAGTTAAAGCAGTGTAAAGAATTAGTGGTAAATCTATGTGATATACTGATTTGAGAGGTAAAAAATAACTTGATAATCTAGATTCAGGATTGGCTAAGAAGTATGTTCCTGAGTTAAGCTATATATTCTGGCAAAAACATCCATTGCCACTTAAACATTTTGTAAGCAGAGTTTGGGAAACCATCTAGAAAAGGTAATAAGTGAAATAAATGACAAGTTAACCATTCAGAAAGAGAAGCAGTTGGTATATTACCAGATTGTAGGTATAAGTTAATGTTTGAAGTCAAAGTTTGGAAGACTTTTCCAGAGATGTTACTGAAACCTTTGAAGTTTATGGCACCTACTGAAAGTTAAGTTCTCTCTGGGTTTTGGAAAGGGATCAGGAGATCACTGAAGAAAAGTCACCATTGAAACTCCTTTACAACTGACCATTCAGGTTATTAATCCATGAACAGGAATTTTTGCCACAGGTAACCAAATAATAAACATTTTCAGGATTTCTAGAGAGCTGAAAATTGCCGAGAACTCTACTAGGAGATGAAGACCTCTTTGGCCCACATTTGACTGGACTCATGCTTGATCACTTGATCACTTGACATTCCATTACTAATTGATTTGCTCGAGCAGGCGCCAGTAATGCCTCCATTTGTCCCTGTCACCTGCTAGTGTAGCTCAATAGCATCTGCTCGCTCCAGGAACACGAAAGAGTCTCAAACTGTTTGTTCAGAGTCTTGATGAAGAAGTCTGACCATCTTGTAGGTGGGCAGCCACGTGTTCTTTTGACGTCCCATGGAAATCCAGTCAGTAACAGTTCTAGTCCAGCGGTCGTCTTCAAATCTTATTATTTGTCCAGGCCATCTGATTTTTGGACTGCAGCTGAATCTCACAAAGACAATGTTTATGAAAAATGGACTAGTTTCTGATGTTCCATTTGCTCTCAACAGAATGAACATCTCTGAATGTAGCAGTTATGTGTACCTAGGTCAGAACTCAACGTGACGAATGACCTGGCACCTGAACTGCGCAGGAGGAAGAGAGCAGTGTGGAAAGCCTTCAAGAGCATCGAAGAAATAGCTAAGAGGACAAAGAACCTCCAGCTCCGGGAACATCTATTAGACTCCACTGTTCTTCCTGCACTAACATATGCCTCAGAGATCTGGGTCTTACGAAAACAGGATGAGAAAGCTATTCGGGTCTCCCAAAGAGGAATCTAAAGAGCTATGCTTGAAGTATCACGCTTCACTCAAGTGAGAGAAAAAATCTGGAGTTCCAACTTCCGTCGACGTTCAAGAATCAGGGATGCTGTCTCGTTTGCCAAGGTGTTGAAAAATCAGATGGACTCATGCTTACAGAAACCAAAATATTTGCCTCTTGTCAACCCCTAGTTCCTAAATATTTCTTTAAAAAAGATTTGTGTTTGGATACATGCTTTGGCAAATATATTTAATACGTAAACAAAATGACTGATTTTTCACCAACAAATTAGCAGTATTTACAACTTTATTTTTTTTCCTTAAATTTTTATTAGTGAAACACCATGAGGTACAGTTGTAGACTTACAAATTTTTGTTCTTGGGTTTTAGTTATACAATGATCAAGTACCCATCCCTCCTCTCCGTTGCTCACTTTGCGTATCAGGAAAGGTCTGCAGCAGCTCAGTTCAGAAGAATAGTCCTGCTGCCCACATACCGAAGTTATGCTTGTAGAAGCTCATGGTTGCTGGGATTCCATCTGGAGAAAGCAGGGAGACTGCGCTTGCCCCATCTGGGACCTCCCGGTGATATAGGCTCAGTGTGGGGCCTGGAGAATTCTCCGGGAGTTCAGGTGCCTGCTGGCCAGGTTTCTTCTTCATTTGAATTTTAAGTTCTCCTTATCAGTTTTTTGAGGGAAAGACTGCAGTTTTGAGAGTACTTGTATTGAACTGCAGACTAATTGAAATATCTTTGTCCATAATTTCAACTTTTATTTCCTCTTTTTATGAGTTTTTTTTTAATGTTGGCCTTGCTGATACTTTTTTATAATAATAAAAAGTGTGACTTTGTGAGTTCTATGCATTGTGTTGAAATATTCTTTATTCTCTGACCCAAAATTCATCTATTTGATGTTTCATAATTACTTGAAAAGAAAGTCATCAACAACCAAACCATGTTGTCTTCCGAAAGACTGCTCCTCAACTCCCTTATTGTATTTTCATTTTCTATTCTAAATCACCACCTAAATGTTCTACGAGATCATCAAATTGAACATATCCAAACTAAATTCGCTCCTAATTCCCCATTTTTTGGTTAGTAAACAAATATTCTCCTTATTCTCTAATCTGAAAAGATTGGAGACATCAGAGAAATTGTTGCTGCTCCTTCTGTTTTGTCCTAACGCCTTAGCAAGACAGGTAAGCCTGTATTAAATATATAACTGTGTGGTGACTTTCTTCATTTAATGTGAGTACACTGCTAAGCCCCTTGAGAACTTTTTCTGGGGAGGGAGTTGGAGGAATTGAGTCACAGCCAGTGATGCTACTGTCTGTACAGTCCGGCTCTGCCTTCAGATCATTCCCGGCAGTCCTCAAGGGGGGACCATATTAGTTTCCATGGATCTAACTGGAGTCGGCCACATGTAAGGCAAACATTTTACCTGCAGTATTATCTCTTCGACCCCATGAAAAAGGTTTTACATGCTGTTTCTATTTATCTTCCTTTCACAAATTCTTCATCCTAATGTATTAATTTTCATTTACTATTGAATTAGTCTGCTAGTCTCTCTCTCTCTCTCTCTCTCTCTCTCTCTCTCTCTCTCTCTCTCCTCTCTGTCTTTGTCTCTGTCTCTCTCTTCACCCTTCTACTATTTTTACAGGTTCATCTTCAAGTACCCTGCCAATAATGCATTTGCTATTCAGAACAAATCTCCCTGTCAAAAAGCTTTCATTCAATCTAGTGACACTGGTAGAAGGAAATTTATGCTGTGGTGGGTGTTGAACATTGTATGCCTGGAACTCTATTATGAACAACTCTGTAAATCAGGAAGGAAGGAAGGAAGGAAGGAAGGAAGGAAGGAAGGAAGGAAGGAAGGAAGGAAGGAGGGAAGGAAGGAAGGACGGACTTGTTATATCAAGGTCTAGTGGCAAGAGCATTAAAGAAGAGTAAAATGCTTATTTCTGGGCCTATCTTATAAAATGTTGAAATTACATTAGTGAAGTAGAGATTCTCAAATGTATTTGGAAAGTTTATTAAAAATACACATGCCTTTTACATTATTCCAACCCATAAATATAAAATTTATTTTAAAAAATCACTCCAGATGTCTTTTTAATACCAAAAAATAATAAGGGAATATAAGTCATGTACTCTCTACTCAAATGACAAATGTTAACATTTATCATCTGTTCTTTGGACCTGAAAAATAAATGGAAAGAAACAAAATTTCATAGATAAAATTAAGCCCTGTATCAGTCCTAGAGTGGGATTCGGTACACTGCAATGACACACACACTACACCCCAGCATTAGTGGCTGGAAACAGTAAGGGTCTATTTCTCAGCCATGTCTTGTGCTCACTGTGGGTTACTGGGGACCTCCCGGAGTGCATTGTTTCCACTCCAGGACCCCAGCCAATGAAGCACTCAGTACCAGTCACCACAGCAAAAGGGAGAAAAAAATCCTAGTAAGTGTGGGTGCGATTCTTCCGTCTTCCACAGGGAGGTCACACTTCTACTAACATTATATTTATTGACCAAGTCATATGGTCATGCTTAAGTTCAAAGAATACAAAAAAGTATAGACTTGCTGTATGCCTAAAAGAAAATCTAGAATAATTATGAGCAGAGCCCAGGATGAACATGGTCTCTTAAGTGCTTCTCTCTCCAAATCTATTTCACTGTCTCCGCAGAGATAGCCATGACCAAGCAGTTGGAGTCTGGGCAATGACCCAGAAGCAAAAACCACCTTCACAAGAGACCATGAATTTATTTATTTTAGTTTTTAATTTTTATTTATTTTTTGCTATTTGGATCACACCCAGCAATGCTCAGGGGTTACTCCTGGCTCTGCACTCAAGAATTTCTCCTGGTGGTGCCTGGGAGACCAGATGGGATTCTGGGGACCGAACCCAGGTTGGCCATGTACAAGGCAAATGCGGTCCCTGCTGTACTATCACTCTGGCCCTAAGACCATGAATTTAATTTCTGGTCTGGCTAAGCATGGTCCTGGTCTCTCCTGTCCAGGACTTCTGGCCCTACAATGGAGTGTGTCATCTCTAGCCCACCTCAGTGAGGTGAACGGGAGCATCGCAGCTGAAGTTGGGTGAACACCGTGGCCAGATGTGTGACTGCCCCCTGGCCACCACCATGAGTCTGTGTGGGAACCCAGTGTTCCCGGGCAAGTACTGTAATCAGAATATGCATGAGCACCACAATTAGAGGAGTGAGACCCTTAGGGAGGCTGAGTGCAAACATCACACTGAAGTACAAACTCTGCCATCTGGCTTGTGTGCCGCCAGTCTTCATAACACATGTACAGCAATAACAAAGGGAGAGAGAAAATCAACAAATGTGATGCGTATCTAGACTTACTATTATATTTTCACAACAAAAATCACTGTCCCCTGTCCTCCCGTTGTTCATCGATTTGTTCGAGCGGGCCCCGTAACGTCTCCATTGTGAGACTTATTACTGTGTTTGGCATATCGAATACATCGTGGGGAGCTTGCCAGGCTTTGCTGTGTGGGCAAGATACTCTCAGTAGCTTGCAATGCTCTCCGAGAGGGGCTGAGGAATTGAACCCGAGCTGGTCGGTCGGCCACGTGCAAGGCAAATGCCCTACCACTGTGCTATCGCTCCAGCCCGTTTCTTTTAAATTTTTTTGAAACTGAGGATCAAACCCAGCATCTCACGCATGTGTTAGGCACATGCTCTGCCTCTGAGGCTGATCCACAGCCTTTTATATTGTTACTGGCAGGAGAGTGAATATCTTGGGAGATTTCCTGGCAGTCTTTCCCAACTGAGTTTACTCAGACAAGTGCTAATGTTATAATGCAGCCTCTCTAAGTAATGAATTCTGTTTTCTTCTGTGCATCTACTCCCAGCTCTGTGTTTGGAGTTGCTCCTGGCAGTGCTGGTGGTGCAAGCATCTAACCTGGGCCATGTGCGAGCACCTTAAGCCCTTTCCCCTGCATCTTTACCAACGCTTGCCATTGTCAAGCATTTCTGTTTTTGTCCAACCCAAGGGTGTGGAATTGGACCCGTATCATTTTAATTAGGATATCCTTGATTCCAATGAAATGAAAACATAGCAATTGATCTTTTTAGCAATTCATCTTTTTCTGTGCATCATTGCCCAAAATCTCTAGCCGTTTTTCTTGTGGGTTGTTGATGCCTTTTGATTTATAGCAGTTCATCAATTTGAATCCAGTGCTGCTTCTCATATCGCTGACCATCTCCAGGGACTTCTGGTCCACCTCCAATGACTTCCACCACCATGAAAGTCACTTGTGATCTTGACATTTTGTTAAGGACAAATGATATGATATGATATGATATGATATGATATGATATGATATGATACGATACGATATAATGATATGACTCAAGACACATACACACAATTCACCCAAGTCTAGGAAGCTTATTTACTTATTTATTTTGAGAGTGTCAGGGACAAAACCAAGACGTCATACATGCAAGATACATGGAGATACATACATGCTTTACCATGGAGACACATCCCTGCTCACCCCAAATCTGGGGCACCTTAAATCAAGCTCTAAAAAATTCTTGTAAATAGAAGTAGATGCATTTAACATATGCTTTCTATTCCTTGTAGCCTCTTTGAACATAGAACAGATTCTGAACTTGCCTAGATTGCAAAGAGCCATAGAATGGCCATATCTGTACAAGACTATGTCTAGCTAAGCACAGTCATTGTTACCCAAAGATCAGCCAGTTGAAATGCTTTCCTCATAGAAGACTTCTTTGACCCAGCAGGCACAGAACTGTTGAAAATAAACTGAACAGCCCTTGAAATGAAACTGGATTTGTGGTGACTAACAGACAAGGCAGAGCAGTCAATGTTGCCCTGTGCTCATGAATTGGCAGTAGTGTCTTGAAAAGGGAGCAGTAGTTTCAAAGGCATTCTAACAGCCAAAATAGTGTGGTAATTATAGGAGCAAGAGGAGAGTCAATTTTTTCCTAAAACATCATGATTATTAAAATAGACTATGTACAGCAGTTTGTTAAACTCATAAAATAATTTGTGGAATTTCTTCCTTTTCTTCAGTTTCCAAATAATCCTGTAACAGGATTATTCTTCTTATATTGATCACGTGAAAATAAATATATGAATATTATTAAATTGAGGACTAGAACCCAAACCACTGTGATTGCTAGGATTTTCTGTTTTCCACAGAGACATTTGCCTCCTGTGGAGGGAGAAGTCAAAGGCACAAAACCTTTCCCATGTAAAAGTGTGAATTTTTCAAAGTGAATTTGGAAATATTAGAACACTGCAGGCCTAAGGGCCAGAGTGAGAGTACAGCAGGTAGGGCGTTTGCCTACACAATGTCAACCCTTGTTTGATCCCTGGCATCCCATATAGTCCCCTGAACACCGCCAGGAGTAATTCCTGAATGCAGAGCCAGGAGTGACCCCTGAGCATCTCCAGGTGTGACCCAAAAAGCCAAAAGAAAAAAGAAAAAAAGAAAAGAAAAAGAAAACAGCAAAACTGCAGGCTAATCTAGAATTGGGGAGGACGTGTTCAAATTGGGTGGGGGAGGACTGGAAGTACAGTGATGGAGAGGAAGAAAGACAGTTTTGTGAGGAAGTGGACACCCTCCTAAACTCAGTCAGGAGTATTCTGAAATAGACTTTTACGCCTGGCTGAACAAGGCAGCAAGATGGAGAAGAAACAACACAAGAAGGCTCTGTTGCTCGCCAGCTTTTGATGGTCTGCAGATTTGATGGTCTGCCTTCTCTAGGAAATGAGAGCAATGAGCAGGCTTGCCGTTCACCCTCAATGCAATAGTGTCTTGGATATGAAGTACTGGGGATATACTGCAGTTCCAGTCAGACAAACAGCAAAGAGCAGAGACAAAAACTACTTGAGGGCCTGGAGCGATAGCACAGCGGGTAGAGCGTTTGCCTTGCACACGGCCAACCCGGGTTCGATTCCCAGCATCCCTTATGGTCCCCCGAGCACCACCAGGAGTAATTCCTGAGTGCAGAGCCAGGAGTAACCCCTGAGCATCGCCGGGTGTGATCCAAAAAGCAAAACAAACAACAACAAAAAAACCCAGCCTGGATTTAATCCCCACACCCCAAGTGGTCCCCTGAGCCTCTCCAGGAGTGAGCCCTAAGCACAGAGCCAGGAGTAAATAAATCCTGAGAACCTCTGGATGTGGCCCAAAAACAAACCAAAAAAAAAAAATGCGAGGGAAAAAAAAAAGAGGCATTCATTTAGCCCGCCCTTTTCTTCCCATCTCAGATTAGGAAATGTGCATATTTAGAGTTGACACAGTAAGAATACAGAAGGGTTCGAAATCAGGTTTCCTCTCATTGCACCACATTGCTTCCTAAGCACAGTTCGTCCTTGGAAACTTCAAATGTCCCATAAACCAAAGAAGTTCAGTTTGCAGTGGCCTGGAAGATAGGTACAGTGTGCTTCGTGTGCCTGAAGTTCTGGGTCTAATCCCTCCCAGCTCAAGAAAACGGAAAAAGAAAATTTCGGCTCCCAGAAGCGAATCCCACAACTGTCATTCTTGTTGAAGTTACTAAGAAAATGAGGACTGGAGAGAAATCTATGTTCTCTCTTGAGCACATATCACTTGCTTTTCTCTCCCCTCACAGTTCTCTAAGTAAATTTCACTATTTTCCTTCACTTAAAAAAAAAAAAGAAAGAAAGAAAATAAAGACTCTGGGTATTGACTGGGAAGAGAAAAGGGAGTTGGAACTGAGAGAATAGTCAGTGCTTTTATAGTGTCGCCTCGCCCTGGGAGAGAGCTGAGATCAAGTAAAGCCTGGTGTGAGGTTGATTCTTTCAGTGTGGAAGGAGCTAAAAAAAGAAAAGCCAGAGGACCAGCAGAAACAGGTTCCTGTGCTCAGGCTCTGCGCCGACACCGCTCTGGAAGCTGATGGGCTGCAGCCTCCAGCTGCTCAGTGACCCAGGCTGTGCGGGCTTAGAGACCTGTCTGTCTTGTTCCGCAATGAATTCCTGGCAGCCTGGCCAGTACCCAGAACAAAGTCAGCTTTTACACAATTGTTCATTGTATTAGTGATTTTCCAGTGGGGCTTTGGAGATAGGGTCATCACAAAATGTACCGTTCAGATCAGGACTTGAAGAGTCAGACCGAGCGCTATTAATAATTATGCCGTGACCACAGCCAAAAAGCAAAACTGCCCCGGGAAAAGCAGGCCCTATGGTATTCCTCTCTATGTCAAAATGTGGGCCCTCAATAAGGCTCTGAACATCTCAAACCTGGCGGAGGGGGGGGAGGATTGGAGTCTATAGCTCCAGGGTATCATGATAGGGTGGAGTATCTGTTCAGAAGCACCACTGGAACCCCAGGGCACAGAGACACTGGAAAGTTTTACAGAAGATGGTTATCCAGGAAAACAAATGTCTGGCACACAGTTTTATCACTTGGGTTGGAGTAACAGTATGCAGTATACCTGAAGTAACAGTACATGCAGCACACCTGGGTTCAATCCTCGCCATCCCATATGGTCCTCCGAGCATCACCAGGAGTAATTTCTGAGTGCAGAGCCAGGAGTAAACCCTGAGCACTGCCCGGCAAGCTACCGAGAGTATTCAATATGCCAGACACAGTAACAACAAAGTCTCCAATGGAGGCGTTACTGGGCCCGCTCGAGCAAATCGATGATCAACGGGAGGGCCTTTACCTTTATACAGAGTTACCTGCCTGGCAAGCATATGTGAGCACCAGAAGGGATGGGTAAGTGTGGGACAGATTTTGCTGTCCCCAGCTCTGTGTTGTAACCCCTCTGGCCTCTCTGCACTGTCCTGGGAAGCCAGAGAAACGCACATAGAAACTTTAGTGTGAAATCATCAATTCAATACAGAATTTAAGATCTCCTCTAAGAATGCATCAAGAACATACTGATGAAAAAAATTCATAGAGGGGACAGGGAAGATGACTTTGGGGCTTACAGATGCACCCAGGGTAAATGTGAGGTTTGAAACTTTATCTCTCTGGCCCCAGGGGAGGAGGAGGAATTAGTATTGTGCCAGAGGAAATAGAACATTCATGTTAACCTAACACAGTGCTTTCTGTAGACCTAGAAGAAAATAAACCTAGCATGAATGGGTAGTGTTCTGGTGATGAGGCCTCTTTCTCCAAAGCAGACACTGCACATACTCTGGTCTCCTGTCACCATTTCTTAATTATTATTATATTTTCTTTTTTGGCCACACCCACAATGCTCACAAGATATCCTGGCTTTGCTCTCAGGAATTACTCCTGTCAGTGCTTGGAGGACCATATGCAGTAGTCTGCAATGAACCCGGATGGCCGGGTGCAAGGCAATTGCCCTACCTACTGTACCTGTTCCAGCCCTTAAAATATACTCTATTTTTTTAAAAAAATAAGTCTTTATAAGTCTTTAAAGGTCTTTATAATTTATAAACCTTAATAAATTAGATTTACTCTTGACCTGTTCCTTTATTATGGTCATTTCTCTGAAAAAGTCAATATACCTTCTGCTTCTGTGTGTGTGTGTACATGTGCATTTGTTTGTGTATGTTGTCTAGATAACTTTTATTTGCCTTTCCCTTTCTAATTCATTTGCTTTTTCTTTCCTAATTGTTTAGACAGGTGTGTCATCTGCCTTCTCAGATTTGTTTAAAGCAACTTTGAACTAGTCTTGCCACTACGTTAGGCTTTGTCCCCGGAAGTCATTGCTTCCTGTGAGAGCACGTAAACCAGAATCCCAAGTTTATAACACATTTACATTAATTTATATATTTTTTAAATATAGAAGTAATTCTATCCACAATTTAAGCACTTTGACAAGTTTAAAAGTATGGAATTCAGGAGGTGGAGGAATCTCTTCATTTCGAAAAGCAACTTCTAGAAATAATCACTTCTCATTTGGTTGTGTGTCTGCGTCTGGACATTTTTCGAGCATAATCCGGTTAAAAATTACATTGAAATTTTGAATTTTATGTGTGCACTCATATATATTTTTACTTATATGATAAAATGTGCATACTTTACTTCTTAATCCCAGGACTTCAAGGAGAATATGAGGAAGGATAGAAATAATTCCATTTTGTTGGAAAATCTTTCCATTAAGCTACAGAAAACTGAATTATTTATGTTTATGGGAGGACTGCTTCTTTTATTCAAAATTCTCCCTGACCTCCTCAGTAGTGAAAAACATAGCTTGTCAATTAGGTTAACATGCTCTGTATTTTTCAAGATTGTAAACTAGGGCTGTTATATTCTCTTTTGCTATTTTTGTAACCAGTATTATTGCCATATATTTATGTGCTATTTACTCACAAGGGAAACATTTAAAGGCAGGCTTAGCTTCATCTAAATTGAAATAGAGATAATAATAGTTTCTTTGAAATAGCTTAGATCTAAGTATACAATACCGAATGACAACCTTCATTTTTTATTGTTATGAATATCTTAGAGGATCTGCCAAGTTGCTTGCTTATCTTTACAAATTACAGTATTTGCACTAGAAAAATTAGACAATGGTATTGTTTAAAAACATGTCAATCCAATATTCATGGAGGAGAAAACAATAGTTTTCATAGTACAGAATGATAAATTACATACTTATTAAAGTGCTGCATCTGATCAAATAAGCATGGTATATCATTATAGACTCAGTTTGATGTTGAAACATTGTTATTTCAAGAAATTACTTTGAATGGGTTGGTTTTAAGAGTCCCTATATTCCTGTGAACTGCAGACAGATGCAGGGAAGGCAAATGCTCTAAAGTAAGGTTTAAATTATGTGCAGTTTTTTTTGGGGGGTGGCTATAAATAGGAGTGATTGTCTGGAAGAGAGTAAAATTGAGAATATGTGGCATTGAGACAGCATATTTTATCTGATTTTATCTGGGTGTCATAATTAGGCATTTTGCTGGAGGTGTTTTCTGGATAAGTGATGCATTGGCAAGGTTTCAGTGAAATAAATGGAATGGGCAGCTGCTGCCTTCTGGAGAAGTAAATAGAGAGAATCAGTGTTCGTTGTTATCAGTATGCTGACCTCCTCAAGCACAGATGTTCACCTATTCAAAGGGAATCAAGTACTCACCCTTAAGGAAAAGAATGTTTGCAATGCAATCATATTAATGCTCATTAAATGAGAAAGCCATCTATGAATCCTGATATTATTGCTACCTGGGAACATTATTTATTGACCTGTGACTTTGTCAGAGCTGCAGCTGTGAGAGGAATATTGCTAATGGAATCAGGTAATGACATTTGTCATTTAAAAGTCACACCACAATAAATAGATTCAGAATTCATTGAGTCCCCTTGCTCTGTGTCACACTCTGCTGCTTCTGTGACAACCTTCGTTTCCTACTTAGCAAATCCAAGCCTGGTAGCTCCAGCCCCAGGAAGTTGTTAAAGCAATTAAAGGCGCCTGTCTCCCAGCACATTGCTTGGTTACCATAGTATCCTCTGCCTTCAAATCTCTTCTGATGATGTCAGTATGCATACAGGGGTTGTTCAGAGCATCTACGTGGGGATGATTCACCCCGCAATAAAGCCCTTCCGTCTTTGCTGGGTTTCCAGGACCAACTCAGATGTCTCTGGCTACGGAAGGTAAGTGCCTTGTTTCACATATCAGAGATCGAACGTCTCCATTATTCAGTTGCAGGTATATGAATGATTTCTTGCATATCCTACTGACTGAAATTCTACTGTTTGGGGCATTTCAGACAATTCTCTAGAACAGATTTACAGTTTGTTTTTGGAGTTTTATGTGTGTGTGTGTGTTTATAAAAATAACTGTGAATGCTCAGTGTTCTTGCTCCTTTCCCTGGAAGCAGCAGCAGCATAGCAGCAGCAGCATACACAGTAAGGTTTTCATTTCAAACACTTTGTGATACGTGAAATCCTTTAAAAATATGTTGACTGTAGCCACAGGGCAAATGGGGATTCTTTTCATGCATGTGTGCTATGTAAATTTTTAATCAGAACTTTGTGTTTTATCTATATTAAATGATACTAATATTCAAAAATGACTAAGATAATATAGGAAGATGTTATTAGAAAAGAGGGTTGAGAATTTACTTGTTAGAGAAATGAAAACTTACATTGTACGACGGAGATCTATTGGCATCAACACAAAGTTGAAATGTATTGATAGACATCATTTATTACTTAATTTTATACTCTTCATACTTTCATGCTGTATTGATGGTAAACATAATGTTCCTATTATTGTGAGTAATGATATTAATGCTTTGTGAAAGTTTTCCTTTAATACCTATAGATGCTTTTAAAGGGTGTAAGCCAGCAGAGTTCAGCTTGATGAAAATACCAGTGATGCATTAGCATTAACATCCAGATAGAGGGTCATGAATGATTGTTCCCCCGAAAGGGTTACTTTACCACTTCAGCTTTGCGATTATAGTTTGCCTCATTGATGAACAATGAACAATAAGGCATGCAAAACAGGTTTTATCTTACCAAACCTGCCTTCTTTGGAATCTTTTCCTTTCGAGAATTCTATGACTCATATAGTTGTTTCTCCTTCTTGGTCTCCATGGGACTATTTTGGACGATTTTGTGAAGAATGTAATTCTTCCTTTAAGTGAGGTGGTAGGTAAAGGCAGTTTTGAAGTAATTGTTGCGCAGCTTTGCAGGAGAGAAAAGGAGGAGAATGAGTGGATGAGGTGGGAAGTCCGTTGCCTTGAGTCAGTGAACCTTGATTGCACAGCAGGAGACAGATGGCTATTTTGGAGAAGTCTGAGAATGGTTTAGTCTGCCCATTTCTAAAAAATTATTGATTCAGGCCAGTAATTTTGTCTCATGTTTTTAAACTCTTCTAGAATATACCCCTCTGTCTACCCTTGCCTTGTCTGTATGTGATATTCATAGCCCTGTAAATATATGTGATATTCATAGCCATGCACGATTATAAGGGAGTATAAACATTGAAAATAGAAAATGTTTTCTTATTTTTAAATAATGGTTAAGGATTTAAGATTTCATTACTTATATAAAAGGATAACTTTCTTACCTTAAATAGCATAAAGTTTTATTTTATGAAATCCCTTCTACCTTGAGATCATGCTAAAATGTGTTGATTTTTAATTGTTTTGATCTTTGGAATGTAAATTTGTTCTGAAATTTGCTAGTTATTTGCAATCAAAAAGAGTTCCTGATAGGTAGAAAGAAATTGTAGTACCGATGATATGGTATTAATAGTATGGTATTAATAGTGTGTCATATCAATACTGAAGTATAAACTATTTCCATGCTTTTGTTTTATTTATTGGAACCACTTCCAGTGATGCTCAGGGACATTCCCAGCTGCACTATTTAAGCACTTTCCTAACTGGGTTGGAGAAAAGGGACAATTATCTTCTAGGCTGTCTTATGGCAGCATTTTGATCTTTGCTGTATTAAGGTTTTGGGTGATATATCTATTGAGTAGTTAACTCTTGGTAGTGAAGAAAATACTTGGACTGTTTCAAATCCATGAAATGTCCATGGGAATATTCTTCTGCTGACTTCACTGACACAAGTAGTGGTTTGTATAGAATATACTAGAGAGATTACAGCTTTTTTTTTTTTCCCTGCTGGAGCCAGGAAGTGGTAGCATGCAGATTTGGGCAACGCAATTTTAGGAATAAGTTTAGAAGATTTTCTCTTTTGATTTTATGCCATCTTAGCAGTGTTTCAAGGTTTACAGATACGTAAACTTGTTTCTGATGAGGAATGAAAATTCCCGCTCTGTGGAGTTGACCAGTTTGAGATAATGAAGGGCACTGTAGCACTGTCTGTAGCACTGTCCTCCCGTTGTTCATTGATTTGCTCAAGCGGGCACCAGTACTGTCTCCATTGTTAGACTTGTTACTGTTTTTGGCATATCAAATACGTCACAGGGAGCTTGCCAGGCTTTGCCATGCAGGCGAGATACTTTCAGTAGCTTGCTGGGCTCTCCTAGAGGGGAGGAGGACTCAAACCCGGGTCGATCTCATGCAAGGCAAATTCCCTAACCACTATGCTATCCCTCCAGCCCTGTGCAATCACTCCAGTGTCTCTAGTGGTATCTCTAAAGGGCAGGAAAAGAAGAAAGTATTTTTTTCATTCTCACTAGAAAAGACTAGTTTCACCAAATCAGTATTCCGAGGAATTAGAGAAAGCTGTCTGGAAAGTGTGGCTCCAGGAACACGTATTATGTCTAATGAGGAGAGAGAGGTTCCTGTCGCTAGGCTTATACTTCTATGCTCAGTTTTCTATGCCTGTTCATGGCAAAGTGAGCCAGCAGCCTAGACGCCCATATTTTCCCAAGCTTATTTTATTATCATCACTATCGCTCCCTTGCCACAGGGGGATCTTTCTTCCTGCTCAAGATGTTTTGGTTTTGTTTGATTGGTGGGAACAAGCAGTGTTGCTTTGGGCTTACTCCTGGCTCTGCGTTCTGGGATCTGTACTGATGGGGCTAGGGACCAAACAGGATGCTAGGAATTGAATTTAACCCAGGTCAGCTGCGTGCAAGGCAAATGTTCTCTCTGCTATACTAGTGTTTAAGCTTTGATCTTACCCATGAAGTAAATGAGACAGCATAACAACTGGTATGGTATATTACCTCTTCTTTGTTGCTGTGACAGATTACTGTGAACTTGGTGACGAGTGGGTTACAGATGCGCCTTCATATTGCTTTGCTGGCTAGAAGTCCCATGCAGATCCCCATGGATTGAAGCACAATGCATCTCTAGGGACTCCTTCTCTGAAGGCTGAGGGGAGAAATGTTGTCCTTGTATTTTTTTAGCTTCTAGAGCCTGCCTGCGTTCCTTGACTCATGGTTTCCAGCATTTTTACAGACTGCAAAGCTGACTGAATCCTTGCATGGCCATATCTGGTTCTCCAAGTTTTGAAACATTCAATCATTTTAAAGGATTCATGTGATTACATTGGACCCATCTTAATAACCCAAGATAATCTCAGCATTTTAAAGTTCCCAACCTTAATTACATCTGAAAAGTACTTTCTGCCCTAAAACAGAGCATAGTCAAAGGTCCTAAAGTTTCAAACTCCAACACAGAAGTTATGGGACTATTATAGAAATTATTATTATAGTAAGAATAAATATAAAATATTTGGCTGATTCTTATCAAAAATCAGTTCATGAATTAGATATTCTTACCAATGGCTGTAAGTGAAACCTATGATCACCAAAAGAAGTGGTGAAATTTTGACTTAATTTTCTGGAGGCAAAACAGCCTCAATGATATTAAAATGCACTGTAGCACTGTCCTCCCATTGTTTGATTTGCTCAAGCAGATACCAATAATGTCTCCATTGTGAGACTTGTTGTTACTGTTTTTTGCATATGAAATATGTCACAGGTAGCTTGCCAGGCTTTGCTGTGAGGGTGGGGTACTCTCAGTAGCTTGCCAGGCTTTCCAAGAGGGGCGGAGGAATCGAACCTGGGTTAAGCAAGGCAAATGCTCACTGTGCTATCGCTCTAGCCCGGTAATATTAAAATACTCAGGACAATTAGTAAGGGGAAATCAGATTAGGAAAAAGTATTTTGTCAACTCAAATGTTCAGAACTCCAAGGTACATATGTTGACCTTTTAAAGTGACACTATTCTCACTTTATAGATAAAGTGACACTATTCTCACTTTATAGAAATTATAATTGCAATTATAATTATAATTACAAATTATAAGTTTTAAGTATAACTACACCACCTCTACTTCACTGATGACATCATTCTAATAACAGCAAACATCAGCGAAGTGGCACAAATGCTGGCCGACTTCAACCATGAGTGTGAAAAGATTGGTCTACAGCTGAATCTCACGAAGACGATGTTTATGAGAATTGGTCTCATTCCTGACATTCCATTCACTCTTAATGGAACGAACATCTCCGAATGTAACAGTTATGTGTACCTAGGTCAAGAAGTCAACATGACGAATGACCTGGCACCTGAGTTGCACAGGAGAAAGAGAGTGACTTGGAATGCCTTCAAGAGCGTCGAAGAAATAACTAAGAGGACGAAGAACCTCCATATCTGAACACATCTCTTCTATTCCACTGTTCTTCCTGCATTAATGTATGCCTCAGAGACCTGGGCCCTACGCAAACAGGATGAGAACTCTATTCGGGTCTCCCAAAGAGGAATCGAGAGAGCTATGCTTGGAGTATCACGCTTCACTCAACTGAGAGTATGAATCCGGATTTCCGATCTCCATCAACAGTCAAGAATCAGGGACGCTGTATCGTCTGCCAAGGCATCGAAAATCAGATGGGCTGGACACATAATGAGATTTAGAGAGGACCGCTGGACTAGAGCTGTTACCAACTGGATTCCACGGGACGTCAAAAGATCGTCTGGACGCCCACCTATGAGATGGTCAGACTTCTTCGTCAAGACCCTGAACAATCGGTTTGAGGCTCTTCATGTTCCTAGAAAGAGCATATGCCATTGAGCTACACTAGCATGCAACAGGGATGAATGAAGATGTTACTGACACCCGCTCGAGCAAATCCATGAGTAACGGGATGTCAAGTGATCAAGACTAGAGTTGTGACTTTAATTTTTATCCATGAATATTTATTCTTACCTCATGAGAATAACTGATTTATTTCTTTTCTATTCATCTATTAAGACAATGTTTTCTAATTTAATTTCTTGGTCTTAATGAACTAGTGCAGAAAGTTTCTATTCCATTCTATTTGAAAAAGTGAGCTGTGAACATTGGGCAGGTACTTCTTTCTGTACCTCTTTTGGTTTGTCTGTGGTTTCTTCCTCCCATAGCCTTGACCTCCTGTCTCAGTAGAAGATAGTTATTTTCCAGGCTTTTACATATCATCCTCTTGAAATTTTGTCTTCAAAACTTTTCTTTCTTGAATCTACTTTTGAAGGGGAGCTGCCCATAATTTTCTTTCAGTCTTCTTAAGATTTTATTTTCAGTGACTTTCAGTGCTTTAATTTTCTTTTTCTTTCTCTTTCTTTCTTTCTTTCTTTCTTTCTTTCTTCTTCTTCTTATTTTTTTGACAGCTCTAACATCTGCTAGTCAGACAAAGCAGAATGTGGACAGCTGAACAGATCAAGGCACTGAGCATTTGGAAGAGTTATAATAACCACTTCAGAATTCCTATGGCTTTTGTGAATGTCTTCTGTGGCTATTGTTAAGAAAGAAAAATTTGATATGGCCTTTGATGAAAAGTTATTGCTCAGGAACTCTGGAAGGCAATAGTTACTGATTTTGGTAGGAACAGGCATAGTTTTGGCTCCAAAGAGATCTAAGGTTTAGATTTAAAACTGTTAGTATGCATTAAAGCTGTTGATGATTCTTACTTTTTGTTATATTTTTGAATCAAATATGAAATATTCCAGGTATTAGATAATCTATTAAACTGTTTAGTAGTTGGTTAGTCCTGATTAAATTGGAAGATTTTTAATTTTCCTACTGGAATTATGAATCTCTCTCCTTTCTCCCTTTCTCCCTCTTTCTCCCTTTCACTCTCTTTCTCTTTCTCTGTCTCTCTCTCTTTCTCTCTCTGTCTCTCTGTCTCTCTCCTTTTAGGCACTGTGTTTTCAGTACTGTTATGGTGAGATTTCTAATCTATTTCCATTTTCTACGTAAGACATGGTTACTAAGAATATGTAGGCTCTAAGTATTAACTCATTCCCTGCTTAAGAGGAGATATTTTTTACTTTTTGTTAAAGGGGGGATAGGGAATAAAACCATCTAATTTGTGGATATATATATATATCCCCTTATAGGTACAATAACCACCATTTCGTTTAAAAGAAGAAAAGTTACTTTTTAAAAGAAATTTTTTAATCAGAACAGTATAAGTTTGATTTGCTGAGTCAACCTGTGAATCTGTGTAGTTAGATAACAATTATTTGTAGAAAAACAGAATATATTCTTGGAAGAAACTCATGTGTACTGGAAGAGGTATAGGCTGCTCAGAAATTTTTCGTAGGGAAGAAAATGAAAATCACGCCTAGCTCTAGCTCTGGGAATTGTCTCTCACAACCCCAAGGGAGGTACGTCTGACTCCAGTAGAGAACAAAGTTGAAGTGAGGAAAAAGGAAATAAGACCTTCCTTAAAATCTCTGTTAAAGCATTGCATTGCATCATTCATGCCAGAATTACCTGACTGACGGAATGTGGAAGAACTTAGAAAAGAGCCCCATCACTGGCTAGTGTTCAAAATGTCCTGGTGCCCACAAAGATTCTCATAAATGACTGGTAGAGGCAAATGAGTTAACTCAGAGGAAGTGAAATTGAAGGCTGCTCAAGTCCCTCTCTGTGACAGAAGAAAATGCATATCTGTATCCAAAAGCAGGTTGGTGGGTGATGTGACCATGAGAAGTCTGTGGAAGTTCCCTTCACTTTCTTCTACTCCTTATCACAAATCACAAATCACAAATCATCCTGTTATTCGTTGATTGCCTCGAGCAGGCCCCAGTAACGTCTCCTTCATC
>JAOXYA010000018.1:69574349-69585218 GCA_028565675.1 Sorex palustris
AGATTTATAAAAAATGAGACGTCTTTAGTAAAGGAGTGAACAGATGTTTAGGTATCCATTATAACAGGAAGGTTAAGGAAAGGCAATGAGAATGTAAAATAAGAATATTGATAGAGAAGAGATGTCCAGTAATCCCCATGCAAGTTAAAAACCTAAAACAGATACGTAGTGAGTAAAATTCATTGACGTAGTATCATTTCATTATGTTTCTTTATCTGAATTTTTTTAAGTTAGGAAATGAAGATTTATACTAAAGAACACAGGTTTCACAAAAGACAAATAAGAAGTATCAGAATTCAGGTAAAAATTTCTGTTAAGCTATTAAAATTATTCTGATGAAACTACCTAAGAAAATATTAGAAATGTTCTTGCTTGCTTAAAGACATGAAGTGAAAAGCTAGAAAATGCTTAGCAATTGGAGAAAGAAGGGATAATGTTGCGGTTTGGCTATGCAGAGTGGAAGATGAGGTTGGTGAGGATAGCTTCAAATTCATAACAATTCTACTAAAACTACCTTGATTTATCTGTGTTCAAATTTAATCTGCGTACAAAGATATTCTATGTTATATTCCCTTCATCTATTTGTTGATTAAAAATTTAGATATTTTTGTCATTGGCCTAGAAATGGTACTTGTGTAAGATAATTGAACAATGTCACCAAAATAATTGCAAGTCTGGTTGACATTTAGAAAGCACATGTTTTGTAATGAGCATCAGTTATCAATTCTGAGTATAAAACTGGAGGTTAAAACATACAGAGACTTACCTATATGTAGAAAAAAAATACTGAATATTTAATTGCACATGCCTCTGACTGCATAATTAAATGACTTGTCTCCACTCATAAAAATATCTCTCCACTTATGGTGTCTCACTAATAAAAATTTTTTAAAAAATGTGTCTACAGACAAAAGAAAAAATAAACTAATGGGAACACATCAAACTACAAACACTTTTTCACAGTGATGGGGGAGGTGAATGGGAAAATGGAAGAGACTGATGAAAGTGACATAGGAACAATTTTTGGCACTTGTGTAATCACTTTGTGTACATAAACAAGGACAATAAAAACAAAAGATTAATAGACTTGCAACTGGGTTGCAACATAAAAGAAAATAGAACAAAACAACAAAAACCCCTTTAGCCCAGAGCAATAATGAAGTGGGTAGGGCACTTGCTTTGCTTCCAGCTGGCCCAGGTTTAATCCCTAGCACCATGTATGGTCCAGAGCACAGCCAGGTAGAGAGGTCCTTAACACAGAGCCAGGAACAAAGATTTAGGACTGCCAGGTGTGGATCAAAAAATAAAACACACACACACACACACACACACACACACACACACACACACACACACACACCAGTGTTTCAGAGGTGAGGAAGAGGCTGTAGTTTAGCTATTTCAAATGCATAGAACCAGAAGGCTATCTATAAAGGGTTTTTCTATTTAAAAAAAATTGTTGATCACATTGATCTAATTAAAATATGTCTAGCACAATTTATAAATTTCTCATTTTACCTCGTAATGCTTACCCATGGATAAGTTAATTTTTCTATTTTTATATGTGGAAGGAATGGAATATTTGGTATGACTCTGTAATGGATGAAGAACGATTCTTAATTGAACTTTAATTTATACATAATTGTAATGGGAAAATGATTGGAAAGATTTATGTCACAAACGGAAGGAACTTTCCCCTAAACAATGGCTTCTGAGTCTGCTAGAAATAGGGCATCTCACTAAGGGACGCTGTGACGTCACACTCACCCGTACAGGCAGTGGGCAGCAGACACCAGCCATTCATTGCTGACAAGAGAAGCGCCGCAGAGCAGTCTGTCATTATAATACAGAGCTACGAGCCATGGCCAGGCTCCTTCTTTTGCATCATTTCCTCCAACAATCTTGGGACCGGTTTCTTGACCCACCATTCTTTTCCCACAAGCTATTGAAATAATTGAAGAAAGAACATCTGTTTTATTTTGGCGGATTTCTCTGATCATAAATATTGAGTGGATAACTACAAGGAAACTTAGGGTGACATGCAGGCTCTAGAATTTAAGTTAATTTCTTTCAAATCCAATTTTATTTATTTTTAAGTTTTTATTGATACTTTAGGTAACAGAGCTACAATAGGATTAAATTTTATGATTCTTATGTACACTACACTTTAGATTCTGGAAATTTAAAGATCTAAAGGCGACTGCGCAAAGTATTTACTTACGTTTATGGTTACATTGTAATTGAATCACTGAATTCTGTGAACACTCTTTACTGTAATAAAAGAAAAGAACATTTATGTTTCAGAAAGTCTACTTCTTACATGTTAATGCAATAGAGTTTATTACCCCGTATTAAACAAAGGATTTTAAATCTATCAATGCATGAACTTCAGGGAAACTATAGCAAGGAAAAAAAAAATCTCCTTAGTCTAAAGATGAATAGAGCTCTGCTCCATATTCAGATGCCCTCGTCAGTTTTTACATGCATGAAAGTTGTAATTATTCCCCAATTAGAATTTTTCTATCATTTAATTAGGGTTGACTTTCTTTTTCCTTAGAAGGAAAATTCAGTGTTCAGAAGTGGGTGAAATGCTTAGGTTGCATGCATATGTACCTTGATGATGTATTGGAACACACTGTATAATTAAACTTAAATATTTTAATGATATCTCATTTGCTGTATCCTTGGAGGGTAATTGTCACTCAATAATGAATTTCCTCTCTAGGGTATTTTGTTCTTACATAACAAAGGCTGCCTTAATGAACCTTTATCTCATTACAAAGTAATAACAAAAGTGATTTAAATATCAAAATGAAATGAAACTTTTATCATAGTTTTATTCTCTTGTAGACAAATTAATACTGCCTAATTCGTATTTTCACAATTCACATTTGTTTAAAATAAACATTTGATAAAAGACATTTACTTCTCATTCTGCAGGCAGATTTGGTATATTTTATGACAAGAGGGTAATAAGAAAGTTTCCTGAATAAGAAACAGGGACCAGAGAGCTAGTACAGAGATTAAGAGACTTGCTTTGTATTCGGCTGTCCCTAGTTTTATCCCGTGAACCACATAGTGTTTCCCCACTTGGAGTGATCCCCGAGCACAGAGCCAAGACAGAGTACCAATAGATGTGGTCCCCAAAGCTCAGATATGAATAACTTTGTAATTCATGGTGCTTTAATAAAATAAAACTTGGAAAAGAAAATTGGATCTGTGGAAAACCTGAAACTATTTCTCTAATAAGAACTTAGGTCTCTGGGTCTTTACTATTTCAGAATCTGCTCAGGTTATTTGGTTTCTTGCCGCTGCTTTTTGTAGTGTGTTTCTCAAGACTTGCTCTTTGTACAAGTTCAGAGAACGAATCTGTAAGATGGGAATTTACCATTGTGCAAATACAAGTACTGCTTTTAAGTACAAGTTTATGCATTTCATTTGATGCCAGACCATCCTTCCTGCTGACTTAGATTCTTCTAGAAGGATGGAGCCTGAAATCTATGACAGAGACAAAACATGCTGTGAAACAAAGATCAAATGTCATGCTTGCATGTGCTGCTGTTTTTCCTTAATAGTGTGTGGTATAAAACATAGACTAATTTAGAACTCTTCCTGAGGGCCGGAGGGATAGTAGGGTGCTTACCTTGCATGCAGCTGACCTGGATTGGATCTTTGGTAATACACAGGGTCCCCTGAGTCCAACTGGGAGTGATCCCTGAGTGCAGAGCCAGGAATAAGCCCTGAGCATTGCCAAGTGTAGCCAAAATGTAAATTAATTAAATTTTTAAAAAGTGTTTTTGAATCAGTAATAGTATATTTAACCTTTCTGGAGTTTCTTGATAAACAAATACCAGAAGCAGGGCTGCTGACTAGTAGTGCTTGCCTTTGAAATTGACCCAAGGGTCAAACACCTCACCTGCATGTTCCTTTTTTATACTTAAATCAGGGTAATGTTATAAGGTGAAAGAGAAACTGTTGGATGATTTAAAATAAATAATAAAATAACATACTAAAGGTATTTAAGATAATACCAGCATATAGCACTCAATATTTGTTCTCTGTATCACTGTATCATCCTGTTTTTCACCGATTTACTCAAGTGGGTTGGAGCGATAGCACAGCGGGTAAGGCGTTTGCCTTGCATTCAGCCAACATGGCCGACCCGAGTTCAATTCCTCCGCCCCTCTCAGAGAGCCCGGCAAGCTATCGAGAGTATCTTGCCCACACAGCAGAGCCTGGAAAGCTCCCCGTGACGTATTCGATATGCCAAACACAGTAACAACAAAGTCTCTAATGGAGACATTACTGGGCCCACTGGAGAAAATCGATGAACAATGGGAGAACAGTGACAGTGACTCAAGCAGGTGCCAGTAATGTCTCCATTAATCCCAGCCCTGACACTTTAGCAGCCTGTCCTTACTCGTCTTTCCCAATGCTGTCGTATTGGAGGCTCTTTCAGGATCAGGGGGATGATACCCATTATTGTTACTGTTTTTGGCATATCAAATATGCCATGGGGAGCTTGCCAGGCTCTGCTGTGCAGACGGGATACTCTCGGTAGCTTGCTGGGCTCTCCAAGATATATGTATGTATATCCCTCTATGATTTGTTGCCTACTGTATAAACCCCATCAAATATGGTGTGGTAATTATGGAAAATAGGTAGGGAGTCTTATGATAAGCAGCCATGTGGTCCAGGAATATGTTCAGTCATATGTGAGGATGGGCCCAAGTGTTTGGAAAGAGACCTGGAGCGTGGCATTGGTTGGGTAGTGGAGGTTGGCTGCTGGGGCTGGGTTCCTTGGGGTGAGAGGGCTCTCACCCGCCCCCCCCTCTGGGGCACCCCAAGTGAAAATAGACTGGCGCGGAGTCCTGTGGCATGGTTATGGGGACCTCATTTTATGTTCCCTTCTGGGAGAAGCAATCGTTGAGTTTTGGAGGGTAGTCAATAAAAAGATTATCTGGTGCTGGCAGGAGGTGACTTATGGGTGTGATCCCTAGGTCACTGGAGACTAGGGGAAGCAGGCAGAGGATCTCTGCTCCCGGGTCCCATTGAGCCCAGAGTCCAAGGTCACAAAGTTCAGCATTACCTGGTTTCCATGGGACTTCATTCATGCATGAGACTTGGCCCAAGTGTGTGGAAAGTGACATGGGATGTGGTGGCCATTGGGTAATGGAGGTCGGCTGCTGGGGTTGGGTCCCTTGGGGAGGGGAGAGCACTCACTTACCCCCGTCTCGGGCACACTGAATGAAAACAGCCTGGTGCAGAGTCCAGTATTTGTTACATATGATTTTATTTATTAATAGTATCATTAATATAGGTCCATGAAATGTGATTTAAAGGTTTTTTATATTTTAATAATGGGACATAAATCTTCATGTTATACCGACTTATAGGCCTTCTATTTTGGCTAAAATTGACCAAAATGAGAAAGTCATTTCACAGTTTCTGTGACTTAAAGATTTAGCTTTTGGGCCAGAGAGATAGTACAGCAAATAGGGCATTTGCCTTTCATTGACTGACCTGGATTTGATTCTCAGCACCCCAAAAGGTCCTAAGAATCCTACCAGTGGTGATACCTGAAGCACTGAGCCAAGAGTAAGCCCAGAACACCACGGGCGTGGCTCAAAAGCAAGTCAAAACAAAATCAACTTGGATTTACACTAAAACTTAAGTTAAGTCATTTAACTTCAATAATGGCAAGAGATAGCTAATTGGAAGAACTATCATGCCAGTGACTCTTCCTGGAGTGCTCAAGCTATACTTGGTGTGTTCCCTCAGGCCGCAGTGCTGTGGGCCTCCTCTTTTCCAGCTCTCATTTCCAGATCCAGAGCATAATGCCAATTACTCTGGGAAGGCTTAGAAAAAGATTGAGAATAGGGGAAGGGCAAATCTGTCTGTAAGCACCTTGTTCAAGTCAACCACCTCTTTGGAATCAAGGACAGCAAGAATCTGTAGCAGCAGTGAAATAGTTTCTCTACCTGTTTGTGCACCAGTATCAAAGAGTTCTAGCAAACAGAAAATACTTTAATCCTTCTGAACTGTGAAGACATGATGAAGCTCTTTGTTGATAGCTCATGGGCCATTTGGGAACACAGATCAAAGAGAACTATTATTACTGTACACTAGAAATTAAAATATCTGAATATGAACTCCTTTAGTACATTACTCTTTCAATGATATATGGCAGATTTAAAATTCAAATGTTACCCCAATGATTAAGTTAAAGTTTATTGTAGCTTCTGTGCCAGAAAATAAGACATTAAAATGTTTTTAAGCAACTCTGCTCGATTTTTTAATGACTTTCAAATTATATGGTTGAGATGGATTGAGGGGGCAGTGTGTATAGTATATTTATAAAATTCCTCTAGGTTACTGTAAATTCAATTGAGAAAAATTATATAAATGAAAGAATGTTTTGATATTTTTTCATGATCTTTAAGAAAAATTCCCAAAGGTTTTTTCAATTATATAATAGTTTTATTTGGCTATAGATTCTACTTCAAGTACAGTCATTAAATGGCTAAGAGGCTTAAAGAAATGGATGATAAAAATTTTACAATAGAAATGGGTATGTTTGTTCATGAGCATTTTCATGTAAGGGTTTTACTATTTGAAATGAAAACATGGAAATAATTTGCAGATCTCTAAGGGTGTTTCTGAGAAGCACAAGAAGCAAGAGACAAAATTAGTGTATTTTTTGAGTGAAAATTTAGACATTTTCTGTGGGATTTTTTAAAATATCAAGCAAAATATACTTTGTAACTGCATATCCTAATAGATCCTGTGAAATTAGTGAGGATATATATCAAAATGCTTTGGGAAATAGCAGTGTCTAAGAGAATAGAATCTTAAACAGAATATATATGTGTGTGTGTATATATATATATATTCTGATAAGAGCATTTCTTGATTATCAATGCCAGAAAGAAGAAGTAGATCCTCGCTTTTTGAGGGGTATGAGGTCGGTTTGGGAACATCACACTTTGCAGTGCTCAAGGACTATTTCTCGTCTGCACTCAGGAATAACTTCTGGTGGTTCTTGAGGAACCGTATGGGGTGTTTGGAGTAGAGCCCAGGTGGGTGAGTGTAAGGCAAGCAAGTTACCTGGTGTACAGTCTCTCTGGCCTGACTTTCTTATTTCATCAGGTGCTCAAGCCAGCACCTGTGCTAAAAATTTGCTTTCAAGTGTGGTACCTCCCTCCCTCTCATTTCTATACAATCTTCTTCTTATTAAGGAAGAAAATGCAGTACAATAACCAAAGAAGGAAGCTTTTGGAAAGAAATGTAAAGTACTTTACTTAAAAAAAAAATCAAATCAAACACTTGAAATCTAAATCTTGGGTATCTGTTTCAAAGTCACTCCTCAGAACCTTGGCTGAGATCTAATAATTTCTGAAGTGGCACATTAAGGAGTCAGCTCGTGACCCTCATCTAGTTAGGACAGAAGCCACTAAGGACTCTCAGCTTCCTGAATGACTTGGTGAGAACCGGGCAGCCTGTTTGCAGATCATATAAAGAAGAAACGCGGAGGGAGCACCAAGGTACTCTCTGCTCTTTCTCTAAAACTCAAATCTGTATGATGTTCTGTGCCTATAAATAAATTAAACAGCAGGTGGGCAAATGCACAGCATACAAAGGAGCCTTGCTACCTCTTTGACGTTCTCAGCAGTGGCTAGTGCTTTCCTGTGCAGTTCACTGATCTCTTGAGAACTTCCCAACACAGTCCTCAGAACGGAAACATTGCAACATTGGGAGCAGTTTTATCTCCCATTAAAATGTGCCAACACGGAATTTAGGTACAGAGGTTCTTAAGAAATAGTTGTATTAGTCTAAACTAAAAGAAAAAAATAATTAAGATTAATGTTTGTTGATTTTTACCTTTTGCCACACCCTGCAGTGTATGGGTTACTCTTGTTCAGCACTCAGGAATCAGGGACTATATGCAGTGCCAGCGATTGAACCCTGGTCAGCTGAGTGTAACGTGAGCACCCTACCTGCTGTACTTTTTTCTTCGGCCTGTTGTTCTTTTTTCACCCCCATAATAGTATTTCTAGGACAGAGGCATTAGGAAACTATTGGATATATCTAAAGGGAATGTAGTCCTGATCAGGGTAATAAACAAAAAATCTTACTCTGAGCAAATTCTCATTGTAATTGAATCCTGTGCTCAGTGGAACCTCTGGGAATTTTTAGTCTGTATCATGCGATAGGGCTCGAGCCCACTAGGAGGAGATCCTTCAGATAGCCTGCATGGAAGAAGAGATGAGCTCCAAAGAAATCCATCTGCAGAAAATGCCTTTTCAAGGTGATGGCTAACTGAGGAAGAGAGCTTAAACAGATAAACAGGGGCCAGAATGACAACAGGGCATTTGCCTGGCAAGCAGTGACCCTGGTTCCATCCCCAGCATCCAGTCTGGTACCCCAAGCACCATCAGGAATGATTCCTGAGTGCAGAGCCAGGAGCCACCCCTCCGCATCACTGGATGTGACCCAACAAATAAACAAGCACTTTAGCACTGTCCTCCCATTGTTTATCGATTTGCTCGAGCAGGCACCAGTAACATCTCCATTGTGAGACTTGTTACTGTTTTGTGGCATATCTAATACACCACAGGGAGCTTGCCAGGCTCTGCTGTGGGGGCAGGATATTCTCGGTAGCTTGCCAGGCTCTTCGAGAGGGATGGAGGAATCGAACCCGGGTAGGCCACGTGCGAGGAAAACGCCCTACCCTACCACTGTGCTACCACTCTAGCCCTAACAAATAAACAAACAAACATAAAAGCAAGCAAAGAAAAACAAAACAAAACAAATGAACAGAAGCAGCCAGTTAGCATAGCTAAGTCTGGCCAGCTCTGTTTTGTAGAGGGCGAGATTTACCTGCTCCCATAAAGTAAGGGTATCTCTTAGAGATGAAATGGTTTCAGGGCACAGCTGACAATATTAATGAGAAAAGCTGGTCATGTGCTAAGAAAAAAAAAAAAGAAAGAAAGGAAAATAAAATTGAATAGGGAGATGACAACAGCATCAGCTCCGGACTGAGCTGCATCTAAGGCCAGTGTGCAGCGTGTCCAGGTCAGTCGAGTGGTAGGGGCAGTCACTGTGCACTGCCAGCCCACGAGGGGAAGCATGCATGACTCTGCTGGCCTTGTTCATTGTTAAAAGTGGGGACGTGGACGATAGAGGCCAGAGCTTATGGCCTTTCCTCAGAACCTGGATTTTATCTGGAATATTTTTCCTTTGAAATGTTTACTGTGAATTAAAATTCAGAAGCATTGGAGAGAATTTTTGCACACCAAACTACCTTTCCATCAGATTTGGGCATAGTCAGAGTTCGTCAAATAATTTTTGGGGGGAGGGGCACTAGTTAAATGGAGGGATGTTTGTAAGATTGAAATGCTAATGCCTCCTAATATGTGGATTAAAAAAGGGACAAAACTGAAGTTACAGTTAAAGCTGTGTAGCTAAGGACTTCAAATACGGTGCCTGATGTCTGTTTATATCCTGGCTATCTACTCTAGGAAAATTACCCATTCTGTGACTAGTTTCTACTTTGGTAAAATGGGAATCATTGTGTTACAATTTTCATAATTCTGCTGTGAGAATTCTGAGAGATTGTCTATGTACTGTGCTAATATAGCATAGTGCCTGGCATGTGGTAACAGCTCATAATCATTGGTTATTTTTTAAACAATAATATGATATTCAGAGGATTTGCCTATCTTAGTGTGCTTGAAGAAAATATTCCCAGTGAAAGAGAAGGACATATATTGTGCTGATATTTAATAGACTAAATTCTGGAGCCTTAAAATCAGAATTTAAATCCTGACTGTACTAGCATGTAGCCGGAGAAAACTAATTATTTTTTCTAAATGTTAGATGCTCTCATTCATAAAGGTAGAAATAATAGCCTATATCTCAGAATCTTAATAAATCAGTGAGGTGATATAAATAAAGTCAATGCCTGGTGTTTAAGTCAATAAATGATACTTGCTGTTGTAATTATTACTTCCTGCGCTTTCAAAGTTTTATGTTTATAAACTTTCAAAAAGCAATTTATGTCTTTTTATATGTACTGGAGTCATATACAGTTTGCACATTAGTTTTACTTAATGAACTATATTGGGACTATTCTTCTTAACTAGGGAGAATTTTTACTTCCAGGAGACATTTGGCAGTGTGTGTGAGACATACTAAGTTGTCACTAGTGGGTAGGGTTCAGAGATATTACTAAATGTTTTATGTTGTATAGGACAGTTATCTACAGCAACAAGAATATTTAGCCCAAAGTGCTACTCATGCTGAATTTGAGAAAACCTGAATTACAAAGATATAACTCATATGATTTAGTTTCTAAAATCCTTGCCCAGCAGCTGCAGAAGAAATGTTCCTATTTCAAAATCCCCTCTTACTCAGATAAAAATTGCTGTCAGTGGTAGACTGAACCCTCCCAGGCAGAGTAGTAGGGTTCTCAGAGGGTCTGATCTGAAGTGGAAAGGAGAAAGGCAGAAGACTTCAGAGGGAATCTACCACATTCCTCTATCTACGTCCTTGGTCACCCGAAAGTGCCCCAGGAACCTAGAACTGATGAGTCTGAGATGGAGCCAGTCACATCCCTCCAGCCCCAGGAGGCAGCCATTAAGCTGTGGCTGGAGTCACGTGTCCTGCAAGGCCTGGGAGACGATCCCTGATGCCCAATTTCTTAGGGAGCCATGGACTTAGGCTGGAGCGAGGAATTGCTCTTGGCAGGAATGGAAAAACCTTACCTACACTTTTTTTTTAATTTATTTATTTATTTATTATTATTTTTTTATTAGTGAAACACCATGAGGTACAGTTATAGACTTATAAATTTTTGTGCTTGGGTTT
>JAOXYA010000018.1:69700171-69711881 GCA_028565675.1 Sorex palustris
TATTCGATATGCCAGACACAGTATCAACAAAGTCTCCAATGGAGACGTTACTGGGCCCGCTCGAGCAAATCGATGATTAACAGGAGGGCCTTTACTTACTTTACTTTACTTTTAAAATGTAAAGTATTTTGGCTGATTCCAAAAGTTGGAGTGTTAAATTATTTTTTAAAACCTTTTCATTGTATTGTCAGCACCATAGCTTACAATACTGTTAATGTAGGGTTTCTTGCATAATGTAGGGTTTCATTCCAAGTCCATGTCCAGATATTTTTAGTAGATGATACTGAAATATCAGGCCATTATGGAAATAAGGAATTTCTGAAGTGCAATGCATTTATCTTAGCAATTCATGACCTCACTCTGAGCATACTTTTGTGCCTGCTAAGCTGATCTTTCAGTCTGTCACCTATTTTATCCATAATTCTTCTTTCTTTTTAATCAGGCCTAATCCTAGTTCTACTTTATAAAATAAACTAGATATGGATTGAGACAGCCATTGTTTTAGATATAAGTAAACCCAGTAAAAGACAAGTAGAAAATATTCGATAGTAACTGGTTATAGTCAGTCTCCTTTATAATAGAAACAAGCTCTTCCTTCAAGACAATAAGTTCTTGACTACTGTGCTATGTCTTTGGTCTATTTTCTTTGGCCTATGAAGATACATTTCTTCATTCTATCTTCCAGCTTAAATTTTTTTTAATTTTTCAATTTTTTATTTTATAGAGCATTACAAAGCTGTTCATGATTGAATTTCAGTCATACAGTATTCCAACACCCATTCCTCCACCAGTGTACATTTCCCACCACCAGTATTCCCAGGTTCCCACCCATCAGCTCCCATTCCCCACCCCTTGCCTGCCTCTTTGGCAGGCAAGTGGCTGGAGCGATAGCACAGCGGGTTGGGTGTAAAGTATGTAAAACCCTAGAGTTATGAAAAGGTCAGAATAGTTCATGATCAGGAAGAGTAAATGTCACATTTCTATTTGTCTTGGAAATGGAGACTTAGAAAGGTCAGATTTGGACCTAATAGACTGATGAGCCAATTGTTTTTCTTCTGACCTACTACTGTTGCAAAGGCCAGTGCAGTGGACAAAACAAAGAGAGACAATCATTTCCCTAATATTGTGCAATGAGGACAATGAGGTCATCTGTAAAAGGTTGATAATGATACCATTCATACGCTCAGTGTGAGGATTAAATGGGAACATTACCTAACATACCATAAGTACTCAGCAGACATAATTAAGATCTTGATGGAAGCTGGCTCAGAGCATTGAAGCAAAAGGTTGAGAGCTTTCAATTATGTATACCTTTAATTGGGTGTATAGTATCTTAAGTAATTTGAGAAATAATTACTTGGAGAAGCATCCAGTGACCTACTTAGCTGCATCAGCACTTAACAAACATTAGACAAAGATTTTTTTCTGATTGTGTGAAGCCAACTATCCCTGCCATTTTATCCAAATATATATATGAAGCCTATATGCCTTAAGGCCCTATCTAATACATCTTAAGGCCCTAGATATCAGTTCTATCTGGAGGCAGAAAGGCACCCAAGAAGTTGAAGTTTCAGAAACCTTGTGAGCCTTTTGGCTTTTAGTCTGCATTACATGTTGGAATTTTTATACAAAAACACATGTACTCATCACAAGAGCAAGAGTGTCTCAAGGCTCATTCTCATTTTTAAGTTTGTAGGCATGAAAAGCTGCAGCTGACGTACTTGAAGATCACATGATTTTATCACATAGGACTCTAACCCTGATATCTCCTCATAGCTGCCAATGCCAAAGAGTATTTGTACAAGTTATTTTTGCCAAGAATAAATGGTGTGTCTTTTATGCACTTACATTTGGCTGGTTAACTGTAGAAAATACTTGAAGACAACAGCTCTTTAATCCAGTTTATAATTCCAGAATCAGTGTTTGTAGCTCTGCTTATTTTCTACAGATTATATATTAAACACAAAGTTCATAAAACAACGATATGGAAGAACAAGTACTATATACAAAGTGATTACCTTGGCCACCCCACATACACTCTCAAGGGCCTCTAGTTACTCCCAGTTTATTTTGGGGGACCAGAAAAAGCCTGCAGGGTAAACCAGCGTTGGCTATATGCAAGGCATGTGCTTTGGCCTATATACTTGTCCCAACACCTTTATGATAAACGTTTCCACTCAGCAATTTTATGAAGAAGAAATTTTCACAGGCTTACATATAAGGTTACTAAGGCCCAGTCATTTAAGTAACTTGCCCAAAGTGACCCTGCTAGTTACACAGGAGCACGAGGATCTGAGCCCATATGCACTGAAGCCCAGCATACATGCTGTCTCCCCATCCATGCTGCCTATTCATTTTCACTTTGAAAAAAAAAATTCAGTGGAAGAATTTATAGTGTGTGAAAGTATAACTAAAGAGGGCATGAAGGGTTAAATAAAAGAAAACCAACCGAAAGGTGAATTACTTATCACATACTGGTTGGGTAGGTTCAGATCTTGAAATAAGAGCGCCACGTGTCGTGGCTTCCACAAGTGAGTTGTTTGTGAGCAGTTGTTGACTGGACTAGGGGGTGTGGGGGGCAGGGCTTGGGAATCTTTGAGTCAGATGAATATTGTGAACTCTTCTCTCCCTGAAGAACCCGAGGCAGTTGTTGAAACCAAAATGGAGAACAAACCCACCTCCTCAGAATTGCAGAAGATGCAAGAAAAACAGAAACTGATCAAAGAGCCGGGTTCAGGCGTGCCCGTTGTTCTCATTACAACCCTGCTGGTTATTCCACTGGTTGTCCTGCTGGCCATTGCCATATTTATTCGGTGGAAAAAATCAAGGGCCTATGGAGGCAAGTAAAATGAGCCCCTTGAACTTGGAAAGTATCTTTGAAAGAATGTTGGGTCTGGTGATACTCAAAGTTTTGTTGTGATATTTTTCAGTGTTTTGGGGTTTTTTTTGTAGGTGTTCTCTAACTTTTTAGACGTCATTGTCTTTGTTCAAAATATTGTCTAATAATTATCATTAGTAGAAAACATTTCTGGAGCCTCAGAATTTTGGAGAGTTAGATTACAATATAACCTTTGCTATTGCCTTTTAACCACTGATAGAAATTCAACTCATATCTCCATGTGAAACTGTGCAGACAAATAGAGTCCATATCAGTTAGCTGAAGGGTCTGGAAGGAGAAGCTCTTCCCGGCGAGGACCAAGCTCAGGCATTAAGAAGTCAGCTATTTGGAAGTTTCATTCCCTCCAGTCCTGACCACTAACTCCTAGCAACATAATCTTGGGCAAATTACTTAATCTCTCCCAGCCACAATTTCCTCATCTATAAAGTGGAGATAACACACTTTCAAAATTGTGTGAGCATCCAACAAAATAATGTCTATATATGAAGTAATTGACATAACGCATGTATTGTGACACCTGGCCTCTAGTAAGTCCTCAATATCACCAGTGGTCAAAAAGAATAGTTGCTAGTAATGAAAAAACAAGCAACAAAAGTCATTATAAGTCATAATGGATATTTACTGTAAACTCAGCTTTCTCAGAAAACCAACTACTTCCAGAGAAAATCATCTAATAGTTTTTACCGCAATTTAAGTCATCAATCTTCCCTAACTGAACAAAGCATGGTCCAATGTTATAGTCAAGTGTTTTATCAAACTATTATCATAATTATAGGACCCAGGAAAAAGAACTGAATTCTTTTTAGAGTGGCCAAATAAATAATCCCACCACAATTCTCACCTTCCAGGAGCAGCCCTACCACTGGGTCCCAAATCCTGAGGGAGACAGTCTCCAGCTGTGTCTGGGATAGAATCTATGGCCAGGAGCGGAGGCATTTGATCAGTCAAGAGCATCTGGTGTTATTTCAGACCAAGGCAGTTATGGCAGAGAGCCAGTGCCCATGTCAAAGCCCTGACATCACAAAGGATGTGGAAACAAAAATCAGAGGATTTAGTCGAATAGGCTGTGCAAGAGACTTTTTTGTTTTCTTTTTTACCAGCAGTAGATAAAACCCTGCAAAAAAAAAGAGTGCTAATTCAAAGACTTCTGAATGCATATGTAATGTTGATGAAATGAAAAAGATAAATGGACATAATCATTGTCATTATGGAGGTGGAAGAAAAACTCAGAAGAGAAAGATTCTTGTGTGTTGCCTTGTCTCTGCACGTACTCCAGCACGATTAACTGTCCCTGGCACTCGGGGTCAATAGATTGAAGAGTGACTGACTGCATGGGGCTCACTAAATAGCAGACATGACAAATAGATAACACGTAAAATTAGTAGCAGAGGGTGATGAGCACTGTAGGAGACACAGTGCTGGGAACACGAGGATCTTGGGGAGCAGGAATGTTGCCAAATAGCCCATGTGGAAGTAGGGGCTGGGCAGACACTAAAGTTAGAAGTCTCATTAGCTCCAAAGCACTCTCTGAATGTTGTGTGCATCAGTGTGAGGGGAGGTCATGACCCATGCTGGACCTGAAACTTCCTGACCTCCAGCAAGTTTTATTGAAGACTTGCTTTCCTCTCTGACTCAGCATTGAACCCTGAAAATAGATCCACCTCTCCCCTTTCCTTAACATTTTTTGTGATAGAGATTGAGTCTGTAAGGGTGTTTAGGAACTCTTGCAAAGAAGCTTTCAGTTATTCAGCTCTCTCCCTGCATGCCAACTGCACAGCAATCACTGCAAGAAATAGACGCTAACTCATTGGCTTTCTAACGTTCTTGAAAGACTCTTCTTCCAGCCTTACTTTGTCCTCTCCTCACCAACTCTGTGACTTATCTCTGTTACCTGCCTGCTGGCTGTCTGCATGTTGCACTGTCACTCTTGAATGGAGTAGATGCTGCCGAATCTCTGAGATCAGGGAGAACCCCAGGCCATGCATTCCTGACATGGCCAGGAGGGAGATCTGAAGGTTGGCCTAAGAGTGCAGGGAAGGCCAAAGCTAGGGGAAGATGAATATTGAAGCCTTCGTGGATTGGCTGAACCATTGGGAGACATGGATCTTCCGGTGACTGAAAACACTCAGAGCTACCACATGCCAGTCTTAGTAGATCAAAACTAAGACAAATATTTCTAAATTGTGGTAATTAAAAATTTCAAATATGTTGTCCTAAATAAGATAACACTTACTGGGTATTTTCTATGTATGTAGCAGGAAGCTGTCTAAATACCTTCCATGCACCTGCCCATATAAATTATCCTTTCTGGTAGGAAAGCCTTGTTCCTCATCCCTCTTCTCATGAAAGAGAAACCTGAGACCCCGAGAAGTCATTTTCCAAGGTTATAGAATCTGTAAGAGATAAAGGCAGAGCTCTGGCCTTTATCATCATTACAATAATACATATTACCTATCAGACATTGCTCGTCGTTTATAAATTCATAACTTTTGTGTTAAAAGTGAGTCCATGAATTGAGAAGGGTCATAGGGACTTATACTTGGAATTTGCCCTCTTTTTTCTAGCAGATTCTGGACACAAACTGGAGGCAAATTCAGCAAGAGTGCTGGGAAGACTCAGAGGTATGCCTGCCACCTTTTCGAGTCCTTCACCACTTACTTCAAAGTCAGAAGTTTTATTTTTAAGAGCAAGGAGAGGATTTTGCTCTCTACCCAGACAAACGCCCTGAGTATTCAGCTTAGCTTTCCCCACAGCTAAATGCAGATGCTTGTCAGTTGCTCTACAGGGTGTGACTCTGGCCCCAGAGTTCCCAGCTTCCTCTCCCACCCAGCACTGCCATTCCGTTATCTTTTTCTCTTCCCCTGCCTTTTATCTGGCTTCATTTGTCTGCAGCACATTCTCTGTCACTCCTGTCAACATGTCAGTGCTTATCATAGTGACGATGACCTATTCATAAAGTCACTGAAATGAAGAGTAGCTGTAAGAGATGCCAATTCCAGAGTGCCTGGAAGAATCAGGAGGTGTCCGAAATTGGTCTGTGGAAACACCTACTCAGGGACCTGTGTTTTTCTTTATTTATTAGAATGAGCCTGTGGCTCATCTTTCTGATTCTGCAGTCACATAGTTTTCCCCGTGTGGCATTTCTGTTTGAACAAATATCGACCCCCTTATCCATTCCCCCATGTTCCCATTTACAAGAGCACTGGAACTTTACAAGAAAACTAGCAACATTCCTGAAAATCTTAACTTCCATGCTCTGTCCTTGTTTGCTCTCTGCAGGAAAAGGAACTGGAGGCTTAAACCTTGGAAACTTCTTTGCCAGCCGGAAAGGTTACAGTCGAAAAGGGTTCGACCGCCTTAGTACGGAGGGAAGTGATCAAGAGAAAGACGAGGATGATGGAAGTGAATCAGAAGAGGAGTACTCGGCCCCTCTGCCAGTGCCCCCAATGCCCTCCTCCTGAGCACAGCCAGGCTTTGATTGAGGGGGTGACACCTGCTCCAGCCCAGTTGCCAGATCCCTCTCCCTCGAGCACGTTTAGCGTTTTGTGTATTTAATTGTAAACTGTACTAGTCTATGTGGGACTGTCCACACTTGACTTTCTTTCCTTTTGCTTTCGTTGGCTTCAGTTTCTAGTTACAGAGTTTCCCAAACAGTCACTGCAGTGTCATTGTCTTCATAGGCACATAGACTAGAGAGACAGTCCTCTTCCATCACATACTAATTTAACGGTGGAAGTTTGCTCACTGACATTGCTCGGCCTTTCTGGCAGGTGTAAATAGAAGCCCATTCTCTGCTTGAACACAGTATCTACCCAGTAGCACGACCGTTGCCAATGTCTTTCTTTGGTGCCTTTCCTGGTCAGCATTCTCAGCCTGTGGCAGTAAAGAGAACCTTTGTGCTACCTGACTACAAAGCTGCTAAATCTTCTTCTATTTTTTTAAAATCACTAACATTATATTGCAAGGAGGGAAAAGAAAACAAAGTCTCTATTTCAATTTTTCTTTGAATTTCCTTCTTCCGTTGGTGTGTTGGGGGGTGGGGGCGTCTTATTTTTAGATGGTTACACTGTTAGAACACTATTTTCAGAATCTGAATGTAATTTGTGTAATAAAGTGTTTTCAGAGCATTAGCTGTCAGAGTGCATTTTGCAGTTTTTGCAGATTTGCAGGATTTTGGAGACCGTGTTGAGAGTAAGGACACAAACCACAAATATAGTGAAACCCACAGCGTGTCTTCGCCAGAGGAACTCTCTTGTGGGAGCTTAAGAGGAGATTTTGTTCCAATATATAGTCTATATATCTTTTATATATGTAATTTTATATATAATAAAATATATTTTATATACTTTTTATATATTACAATATAAATAACCAATATAAAGTTTAAAAAAAACAGCCAAGAGCTTATACATGTTTAAGACCAAGCTGTTTAAAAATTCAACCAGAGTTTTACCTGCTTAATAACAAAAGATAAATATTTCATAAAAGGTGATCTGAGCTCAGAGAAAACACATGTCTCAAATTACACATACAAATCATCCATCGGTTTAGATTTCTTCTAATAATGGTTTTAAAGAATAATTTCACTCCAGTTCCTGTATACTCACTGAAATAGTTCTTTCTCATAATGACTACCAGTTATTTTTAATTGTCTTTCTCATAATCCATAAAAGCAATTTAGTAAGAAGCTGATAATTTTCTTTTTCATAAAAACTAGGCTCTAGAACCATTTCTTCAAATGCATCTTGCAATTCAGGCCAATTAGTAACTTGAGTGTTAGAGGCTCAACTGAGAAATAACCAAAAATTATACAGGACATTTTGCGAAAATTATATTAGAATTAAAAAAAAACTATTCAGAGTCCCCCCCCAAATGGATACAAAAAAGATGACAAAATAGCTGAGGAATGTTTTATTTTCCATATTTTGCCTCACCATCAAAATCTTCATTTGGACATTATCCCCAGGTAGACAGTCCCCCACAGACCTTTTTTTTTTTTTATCCTGTGATTTTGCTTTCTCAATTCAATAGATTAAATAAAATTTTTCTAGACCATTTTGACTGCATCAGTAGTAAATACATAAATAAAAATCACATCATTAGCTGTATACATATATATATATATGTATACAGAAATACAAGCACTATATCACGTATTCTTAAACATTAGAATTAGTCCCGGTCCAAAACAGATTAATTTGACTTTCAGTTCTTTCACTTTCTTACATTGAGGAAATTGCTTGATTTGCACTGAATTCATCCTTTGGAAGCAGGCAGGCATGTGATTGGGTGGAAATTGGGGATATTGGCAATAGAGTCCAGGCAAAGTTCATAAAATCATAACCAGGTTGAGTTCCAACAGGAGCTGTGAAAGAATGATTCAGTTGCCCTTGACAACCCCTAGCAGCAGACTTCCAGGTGGAGCACCTTGGAGGAAAATCCCCATAACACCATCTTTGAAGAAGCTGATACAGCGTGCATACACTCTTGTCACCTCGCGCCTGTCCTGGAGTTCAGCACCTCACCAGCCAAGTAAGAGGGTGGTAGTGCCACATGCTGGTCACTGACGCCCCAATCTCTGTTGCCCATGCACCCACCTGGAACCCTTCCCTTATTTTGTCAAAGGTTATTGTTTAAGGCAAAGGGTGGGGTTGGATCCTGACAGCAAGGATAAGTCTAAAGGCTAAGTATGCTTTTAGAACCTCAAGAAAAAGGAATTGTGCCTGGAAAAAAACCCTATCTGGGGTGCAGAGCACCTCCTGCCGGGCAGACAGTTCTGCCTCTTGGCCTCAGTTTACCCAGCACATTCCCAGCTCATGAGATGATTAGCATTGCAGGCATATCAGTCTGCAAGATGTACAATTGTATGCTCAATGGCTGTCTAGTTACAGGAACCCACAACTTAGAACTATCCATCTAAATCCCATCCAGTATGAAATTAACTCCCCGTGGCATATTCAACATGCCAAAACCCAGTAACAATAATGGGTCTCATTCCCCTGGCCCTGAAAGAGCTTCGAATGTGGCACTTTCTAAAATCTCAGGGCTAGGACGAAGGAGATGTTACTGGTGCCTGCTTGAGGAAATCAATGAACAAGGGGATGACAGTGATACAGTGACAGTGATGAGATCAACGTCCCACTCTACAGTGATCCCTGAGCACAGAACCAAGAGTAAGCCCTGAGAATCCTCAGGCGCAACCAAAACAACAACAACAAGAAAAACTAGTCCATGTGATCAATTCTTTGCTGACCAAATGAGCCAATAACTCATCTGCTGCTCCGTCTGCTCACCACTCCTGTAACAGCTCACATAATGCATGATGAAATGTTTCAACAACCTCTACATAGCCGGCAGATATATTTTGCCCATATGGACTTTTTTTTTTTTTACAGTGGGTGGGGAGACCTCCCAAATGCTGTTCAAGGAGAGTCAGGAGTGAGTCCTTGGGACACTTAGCCAAGTGGACTGATGTCAGGCCCTAGGGGTACTCAGGGCCTCCAGAATTCCACCTCAGTGCTCAAGGGCATGTGGGCTGGCGAGCCAGCCAGGATCCCACATAGAGCCCCTAATTCCTGGGCCCTATCCCCCGTCCAGCAGTTTGTTCATCCATACAGTGCTGACACTCGAGCACATGGCCATAAAGGCCTAATAGAAGTGAATTGCATTATAAGGAGAAATTTCAAAAAAGTCTACTGAGGCATCACACCACTCTCTTTTTCTAACATTATTTTGTTGGGGAAAAAAACAACAGTGGACTAGAAATGTGCTGACTTCAGGCAATCTCTGTACTGACTTGTCCTATTCCCCCCCCCCCAATTGTCGGGGATCTAAAGTGAGGATGCATTTGTGCAAGGGAAGTACTTTACCACTGAGCCACAGGCCTCGCCCTAATTGTTGTTCTTAACTCATTTTGTTTATCAGGTCAGTTAGAGACTGTCCTACCTGGGAGAGTCCCGAGGAAAGGACCCCAGCTCTGAACTCACTGTGGGATTTTTTTGTTCACTCTTTGGGCCACACACACCTGAAGTGCTTGAGGCTACTCTCAGCTCTATGCTGGGGGAGCAAGCAGTACAGGGGTTGAACCCGGGCCTCCCCCATGCACTCTAGCCCTTTGATGTCTCTACCCAGTCCTGTGTCCAGATGGCCTGATGTCCACAATTTCTGGTGCCTGGCAGTGGCTATGAAGTCAGATCTGGACACCCTGAACCATGGTGGGGAGCCATGTGGCTCGGGGGCTAGGCTCCCCATCATAAAGTCCTCACAGTGCCAGAACACACATCAAGGCATTGTGGCAGAGCCTGCCAGTCCCTGTCTTCCGTGTGTTCATCCAGGTCTGATCTGTGTGTGCACAAGTAACCCTGTGACGAACTGGATTGAAGAGGCAGCTGACACCTCTGACACCACACTTGTCATCACCCCACCCACCCACCCACCCCCACACTGAATGTCTCTGCAGGTGTTTGCATCTTGCTAGCTAAAAACAGTTTGGAAAGCATGACCTGCTGGTTAGCCGGAAGCAGAGTTCTGGGTGGCACTAAGTTTACTAACTTGGCTAAGCAAGTGTCCACTAGTCATGAGCCTGCTTTGTTCCTGGCAGGAATGGGCAGGGCTTATTTTAGGAACAGTGGATCCAAGCCAGATTGCCAGCAGCTACCATGTTCAGCACTGGTTCCAACTGAAAGTTCCAGCTTCCCAGTTCAGTGGATGGAAAATCAGTTTCAGTGTCTGGGAAAGCTGGGACTTCAATGTACCCCACCCTGCTCAAGTATACTCCTGAGCCATTGGTGTGACCCATCCCATTTCTCTGCTGATGGAGCCATTTGCAATTCAACAGTGGGACACCTGCCATGGGAGGAGGGAGTACTGAGTTCAGTGATTTTTTTTTTATGAAATTCAGTGAGAACTCTATTTAATTCAACTGTGAGGTTAGATATTTGATCTGCCTCAAATACGGGTGAGTGCTTGAAGAACACCCCAGCCACCTCCCCCACTCCACCTAGTCAGACAGGTGTTTTGATTCAGATTATAATTCCAGGATCTGAGTGCCTTTATTATTTAATTTTTTAAAATTAGATAATTAAAATAGGCCTAATTGACTTAGTCAAAGGCAAAGAGAACAGCTATGCTTTCTTTTTATATATATAAAATGAGTGGAGACCTGGGGAGTCAAAAAATAATTTTGTCATCTATTGTGTTGACCTTGCATTATAATATACATGAAATCTTTAGTTTTAAGCTTTATTTCTGTTCTCAAATCAGCATTTTCTTTTCCAAATTGCCCATATATCTTCATACCTTCACTATGCTATGTACATTGAATATCTAAGAAGCTGAAGGACAAATGAAACGATAAACTTGGTGTTAGGGTTTATTTTGTATTTAGGACTAAATACTTACCTACCAAGTAGCTCCGTTGATTTAAGTCAATATTGATTTAGCCTAGAGCAATTCCTCTTAAACTTAGTAGAAGAACCAATTGTGGTTTGGTTTTTAGTTTGTAAGAAATAATATAACATGAGACTGATCTCATCTTAATATAACATGACTCATCTTAATATAACATGAGACTGACACCCAAGGATAGTAGATACAAGGGTCAGAAGGATTGCCCCATAGCTGAAAGTTTGCCTCATGAGCAGAGGGGAGAAGGCGGGTGGAATAGAGAAGGAATCACTAAGAAAATGATGGCTGGATGAATTAGTCGGGATGAGAGATGTGTGCCAAAAGTAGATAATGGACCAAACATAATGGCCTTTCAGTATCTGTATTGCAAACCATAATGCCAAAAGTAGAGAGAGTGTATGGGGA
>JAOXYA010000018.1:69727545-69738994 GCA_028565675.1 Sorex palustris
GCATATCGAATACATCACGGGTGGCTTGCCAGGCTCTGCCGTGCGGGCGAGATACTCTCGGCAGCTTGCCGGGCTCTTTGAGAGGGGCGGAGAAATCGAACTCGGGTCAGCCATGTTGGCTGCATGCAAGGCAAATGCCAGTTTATTTGTAAAGAAGCATGAAATATTTGTTGCCTAGGATAATGTTTAGAATCATCATAATGAGCTGTGTCCATGCTTTTTGTTTCTTTGGAGGGAGGGGTCACACCCAGTGGTGCTCAGGGTTTAGTCCTGGAGTTTCTATAAGGGGACGGGAGTACCACATGTGGTGCCAGGGATTGAACCCTGAGGTTCTGCGGTTCTTTCACATTGGCTCTATGTCAAGGCTTTTTGATGGAAAAAAAAAAGAAGGGAACATAGAAGGAGATGATCAGAGAGGGAAAGACAGCAGATATCATAAGTTAGGGTATACAGTGACATGAAATACTAATCCTGCAGTTTAAATAAACTGTAGGAGGTAATATAAAAATATCACGTTGGTTTTATATATGTATGTATAAACACACATATATATGCACAAAGAAAAAGAACAAATTAATTATGACATTACTTTTGTTTGTTTTGGGGCTGGAGCGATAGCATAGGCATTTGCCCTGCACACAGTCAACCTGGCCGACCCGGGTTCGATTCCTCCGCCTCTCTCGGAGAACCGGGCAAGCTACCGAGAGTATGAGAACCGGGCAAGCTACCTGGAGTATCTCGCCTGCATGGCAAAGCATGGCAAGCTATCCGTGAGGTATTAGACATGCCAAACACAGTAACAGGTCTCAGAATGGAGACATTACTGGGCCTGCTCGAGCAAATCTAGCAAATCCATGAACAGCGGGAGGACAGTGCTACAGTGTTACTGACCATTTCCAGTAGTGCTCAGAACTTACTCTTTGCTTTGTGTTCAGGGATCACTCCTTTCGGGGCTTGGTGGCCATATATAAGATTAAACCTGACTTGGCAGTATGCAAGGCAAATGCCTTATCCTCCTGTACTATTTGTAAAGCCTGGTATTACTTAAGTTTTATCTGTAGATTTATAAAAGTCTAATAAAGCACTTTGGGCCTGGATTGTAATTTTATATGGAATGTGGAAGATCTGGAAGAGAGCGAAGAATTGAAAAGAGAAACTGGCCATACTAGCTATGTGTATTTAATGAAACTGGAAACAATGTGAGGACTTGAAAATGAGTTGTGAGCAACTTTATAGACCTGTGAGCTACTTACCCACTCTTTGTTTCTTTTGAAAACACCATTAAATAGAAATAGTGAGATTGAACTTTGGAATGTCGCAGTTTTGAGACCTCTGTAAATTTACCGAAAATTTCCTTCCAAGTTGTCATTAGTGACCAATTAATATCAAGCCCAAACAAAGTGAATGCAAGAGAAAAGACAAGTTTTTGTTTATACTTGAAATCTGAATGAAAATATTGACAGTGTTCTGCAGGTTTTTTACTTGCATTTTTTGCCAGACCATTGTATGGAATTTCTGTTATTGGTTATTACATATTACAACAGCGTAATTTTGAAAACTGCTCTGTTTTGGTTACTGTGTCACTTTTATAGATTCATCAGGTGTCTACTATAACTTCTAAGAAAGAGTTTTACTAATTGTACTTTGGAGTTTTTATTAAGTCAACCTAATTGTTTGTTTCCTTTCTGTTTTAGCCTCCAGAAAGGCAGATTGTGGTTGGAATATGTTCCATGGCAAAGAAATCCAAATCCAAGCCAATGAAGGAAATTCTTGAACGGATCTCCTTATTTAAATATATCACAGTAGTGGTATTTGAAGAGGAAGTTATTTTAAATGAACCAGTGGAAAACTGGCCTTTATGTGATTGTCTAATTTCTTTCCATTCGAAAGGTATTAAAGTACAGGAAGAGAAATCCCTTTGTCCTCTCTAATTATAGAATTAATACATACTAATTGAAGGATATTGGATAAAATAGAAAAAAAAGTAAACTCAACCACTTTTTCATATAGGTGATATTAATTACATAATTAATTTTCTAATCTTTTTATTTATGCACTTTTAGAGAACAGACTTAATATTATATACATGTATAGCTTTAGATTTTATATCTTTACTAATTACATCAAGAGACTTTTTAATCTTTGATTTTGGGCTTTAAAAGTCTGAGTTTTAGTGGTGACATAATATTTTTATATAAGTGTACAGTAACATTTTTAATCAATACCGTAACAGATGGATTTTAGTTTTCAGGATTAAATATAATATTGTAATGAACTCTTACAACATTTGTTGCACTTCTAAATTTCTTAGGATAAATTCTTAAATATTTATGTCCTCATGCCTTTGCCATATACTTTATCATTTCTCATATACATAGTTGTATACACATATATAAGAACTGTAATTTCAAAGATATACTAAGTTATATGTATTCAAATTAAATTTTTTTGTTACCAAAATAATGTAGTTCACAGCCTTGTTCATATTTCAACTTTAGTTCCATTACTGTAGATCTCCTTCAGCCATAAGATGGGCACGATTGAGACTTAATGGGTTCCCATAGCCTCTACTGGGAGGCTTTAATCATTTTAGAGAGAAGCCAAATGCTGGTCTGGACAAAATAAAGCCTCTTATTTCAGTCTTAAAGTATCCTGGAGGTTAAGGTTTTCATCCCTTAGTGTACCTGGTCTTTTTACAAAAGTGATTTGTCTAGAAAGGGCCGGGAGCTCTTGGTAAGGAGAAAGTTCCTCTTTAACAACACCAAAAGCAGGAAACTGACTGCAGGTCTTTATTATCTGCTGAATTCTCTTAGGAAATTTAAAGTCGAAGGTTTAGAGATGTTTTTGCAAGCGTAAATTCTGTTAGCTTGAAGGGTTTGTACTTTGTGGCCAGTGGCTCTTGATAGAGAGTACTTCTATTGACTCTTATTTATTTGTTTTGGGGTCTTCCCAGCAGTGCTCTGATGCAGAAGCCAGTCAAGGAGCTCCTCTGCTAGGCATTGCAAAAGAGGTGCAATTTCACTAACTATTGCTCTTTTTAAACCTCTTTGTGCTTTTAATTTCTCCTTCATTTTGCTTACTAAGTGCTGCGAAAGGTAGTGTCTTCACAGGTATCCTATAGTATATCAGTTACATGCATCCTTGCTGATTTATTTGCCCCTTTTTCTGGATAAACTATTTATTAAAATATTTTTATTTAAGGAATAATAATATTTTATACTTATTTATTGCTATGCTATGCCAGGTATTATGCAAAATGTTTAGTTCCTTAATCTTACTAGCTCAGACTGGTATAATAATCATTTGCAACCTGGAAACAGGCTTAGAGACATGAAATACATTTACTGAAGGTCACATAGCTAGTGAAAGATGGAACCAGGATGTACAAATTTGCTTTATGCTCTTTATGGTATACTGCTCTTTGTTTGGGGTCCACACCTGCATTGTTGCTTGTAGCTTACTCCTGGCCTGTGTGCTCAGGGATCACTTTTGGTGGTGCTTGGGAAGGGATCATATGGGATGCCAGAAATTGAACCGGCTTTGGCTACTTGAAACGCAAATGTCTTTCTCGCTGTACTATTGCTGCAGCCCCAGCACTGCTTCTTTTAATAATTTTTACTAATGGGTAAAAGTAAAAACGATAGTTTTTAATAGTGCATAAAATATAATCATTAAAATTCTTCTGAGATTCTTTGGTTGAACTCTTACTATGTCTACCTTTTATTTTCATTACCATTGGTGATTTTACTAAAATCTGAAGAGTATGAGAGTTCATTTTAACACCTTGACTTGGACCTAGTAACAGGAAGCATTATTCTCATGTATTTTCTATTTTGAGCATTTTATTTCTTAGTGAATTAATTTGTTTTTGCTGCCATTATTAAGGAGGTATAAATTATTTGAATTATCAAGTAATTTATGAGTGCAGGTATGTCACAAGTGAGAAGAGTTGTATTAATTAAGGCATCACCAGATTGCTATACCTTGGTTATCTATACATATATTTCCATTTGTATGTGAAGAATCGATGACTTTGAAAAAATGTCTTCGCTCTAAATTTTGGCTATGTAGCCACTGACTTGCTGTGCCTTATTAAGTTAGCTATGTAAAGCTAAGGTTATTTAGTAGCATAAATTACATTAAGTTTTAAGTAGATATATATTCCATGCCTAATGGCATTTATATGCGTAATAAGTAGAAGTGGCATACATTCAGGTTGATAAGTTATAGGAAGTGGCTTAGCATTTCCTCATATTTATATAGAGTTACCAGAAGGATCCAGAAATCAGTCTGAGATATATTCCCCAAGAATGAAAATATTATGTCCAAACAAAAACTGATTTACAAATATTCTTAGGTAAATTAATCACAGTAGCCAAAATGTAGAAATAACACAAATACTCATCAACTAAGGATGAATAAACAAAACGTGGAACTGTCATAATAAAATATTAAGCCATAAAAAGAATGATGAAACCACAAACTGCTACAATAACGATGAACCACAAGAATACATTAAGTGAAATAAGTCAGACACAAAGGCCATATAGTATATGATTCCATTTAAAGGGAAAGTACAGAACAGGCAAAGTTACAGAGTTAGAAAGGTAAGTGGTTGCTTGGGCTGAAGGAAGGGTTAAAGGAGGATTAAGAATTGACTACTGGGGCTGGAGCTGTAGTACAGCAGAGTAGGGTGTTTGCCTTGCATGTGGGCTGACCCGGGTTCGATCCCTAGCATCCCATATGGTTCCTGGAGCACTGCCAGGAGTAACCCCTCTGCATTGCCTGGTGTGACCCAAAAAGCAAAAAAAAAAAAAAAAAAAAAAAAGAACTGACTACTAATTCTAATTGGTATTAAGTACCTAATGTAGAAAGAGAAAATATTCTCAAATTATAGTGTGATGATGGTAGTCTAATCTTATGAATGTATTTTAAAAAAGTGTTGTACATATTAAAAGTCTCTTGTCAGAGCCAGAGTGATAGGACAGGGGTTATGGCATTCGCCTTGCAACGCAGCTGATCTGGGTTCAGTCCCTGGCACCCCATATGGCCCCAGAGTCCAGGTAGGAGTGATCTCTGATTCTGTTGTGATGGAGTTGTGGTCGGGAAAACTGTACACATGGAATTTGATCATGGTTGATTGTAAAGTTGAGTGAATCTTTGTAAATTATAGTACCTCAATAAAAAATACTTAAAGTCTCCTTGTCTAGTTGTTCCTCCTCTTCCTCCTCCTCCTCCTTCTTTTTTATTTTTTGGTGGGAAGGAGCTACAACTGGTGGTGCTCAGGAGCTTTTCCCAGGGATGATGGGGAAGAAGGGCCCGCAGTCCTGGGGGTGGCAAAGCATGTGCTCCTGCCCTTTGAGTCATCACCCAGTCTCAGTTTCAGCCTCCAGAACTCCTTGTTAAGCAGCAACCCTGAACAGGGACTGGTCCGGACTGGTATCTAATTCTACAAAACATTCTCAGGGTACTGTGCTCACTGATAACTTTGCCAGAGCTTTGGGGTGTTTTGAGGGATAAGGGGGCATACCTGGCGGTACTCAGAGCTTACTCCTGACTGTGCTCAGGGCTTACTCCTGACTGTGCTCAGGGATCACTCCCAGTGGGGCTCAGGGGACCTTATGGGGTGCCAGGGATAGAACCCAGGTCAGGCACATGCAAGGTATGTACCCTACCTGCTGTACTATCACTCTGGCCCAGGAAAGATACTTTCTATTTTGTTTTATTATTGGGCCATGCTGGGTAATCAGGGACTACTCCTTATTTGGTAATCAAGATGCTTGGGGGTTCATGCAGTGCCGGAAACTAAATCCAAGCCTCCTGCATGCAAAGCATGTGATCTAGCTCTCTGAGTTATCTCCTCAGTCCCAAAGAATTTAATTTTAACTGCTCCTCATCCAGCTCTTATCAAACTGAATTAAGTGCTTCATGAGAGCACGGACCAAATTAATTTTGCTCACCAATAAATTCTCAGGTCTTTAGCAAAATGTCTGGCATACTGAAAGATTAGTCTAAGAAGGGTTTTTGTTTGTTTGATTTTTGGGGGGCCACACCTGGTTGTGCTCTGGGCTTACTCCTGGCTCTGAGCTCAGGAATCACACCTAGTGGAAATCAGGGTATGATAAAGAGTACTGGGATCAAATTCGAGTCAGCTGCATGCAAGGAAAATGCCCTACCTGCTGTATTATTGTAAAGAAGGGTATCTGTTGGTGCTGATGGAGTGCACTGTGGTGCTCAGGGTTGCATTCCAGGAACTGAACCCAGACCTCCGACATGCAAAGTATGCTCTGCATGAACTCAGCCCATAGAGCTATCTCTCCAGCCCTAAAAAGGGTTTTCATTTAGTCCCATCACAAGTAAGGAGAGCCAAGATTAGCATCCTTCCAAACTATGAAAATAACAATTAAAAAATGCTTAATTAACAACTCCAGAAAAAAAAGGGTGGTTTTGACATGAACAGTTGTTTTCCAAAGGAAAAACAAAAGTTGTCACTGAAAACAGTAAAATGAAAGCTTTCTCAGTCTCTTACATCATAACTGATCATACCTGGGCAGTAGGAAAAAAGCTTTTTTATTTTTATTATTTTTTTTTTTGCTGGGGATGGGGACAGGTGATGGGATGGGGGAATCAAGCCTAGGTTGACCATGTGCAAGGCAAACACCTTGTACTCTCTGATCCTTCCTGGTATTATTTTATTAAAGTAATCTAGGAGCCAGGGAGGTAGCTCAAAGGTCAGGGGTATATGCACTGCCATATGTAAGGTTCTAATCCTCAGCACAGCCTTCCCCACCAGACCTGCTGGTGTATCTGTGGAGGGCTTGAACACCACTGGGTGTAGCTCTCAGGGCTCCTAGCACCACTGGGTCTCAGGAATCACATCATAGGACCTTAGCATTGAGCCAACACCAGCTAAGAGTCATTCCCAGGGCCCTGAGCACTAGGCCATCTCCTCTAAAGATTAGCTTCAGAAAGCTTCCATTCTGGTTTGTGTCCATGTAGGTGGGAAGAGTGGGGGAATGCATAATACTCTCAGGGTAGGTTTGCTAATGCTAAGAATTAGTGTCAAACGGTAAAAGAAAAAGAAACAGACAAGACATAATAAAGGGAAAGAGCCAGCAACAGTGAGGGGCGGCTCTGTACCAAAAGCACCTCGAAGGGCAAAAATCTGGGCCACCCTTCAAGGCAACTGTCATTTTCTGACTCCTGAAGACAGAGGTCACTTATACAAACTGAAGCAAAATGCAGTGGACAGATGGTACACCAAGGCTGAGTTGCAAACTGGCTGGGGATTTATTGGTCCACTTTTAACTTACTCTGACTCATGGCTGCAAAGCAGCTTTCTTTACCCTAGTGCTGGGTGGATGACTGTTGAGACACACAGCCAATGCCCAATTTACCTAAGAAAAACATGGAAATATTACCTTAACACAGAAGGCAAGGTAGCTCAAGAGAAAATGTGGGTTTGTCCTTATATCCAGTGTAAATCTTAGAGCAAATTCCCAAAGATAAAATTTCCAGCAATCCCAGCTATGAGAACATAGACAGACGCATTTGGGATCTTTCATGAAACAAAAGATAATAGTTTCATCTGGAAGCCTAAAATACAGAGATTGTTCCCTTACCAAGACATTCAAAGGAAACAGAATATCTTTAAAAACTGCTATATTAATCCTTCTGGAAGTCACTGTCACTGTCCTGTTGTTCATCGATTTGCTCGAGCGGGCCCAGTAACGTCTCCATTGTGACACTTGTTACTGTGTTTGGCATATCCAATACATCACGGATAGCTTGCCAGGCTTTGCCGTGCGGGTGAGATATTCTTGGTAGCTTTCCGGGCTCTCTGAGAGGGACGGAGGAATTGAATCCAGGTCGGCCACGTTCAAGGCAAATGCACTACCTGCTGTGCTATCGCAGCCTGACAGACCCCATTAAAGTATCACTGCTGCTATGAACAACATGGCGTGATACACACACACACACATATATACATACATACTTATGTATACACGTATTTGTCTTATATGTATACACACATACATATATGATGTAAAAGGCCAGTCTTTAGAAGAAATCCTATTTCTTGGGGCCTGGAGAGATAGTACAGTAGTTAAGGCACATGCCTTGCATGTGATCAACGAAAGTTCAATTCCTAGAATCCCATATGGTCCCCTGAGCGACGCCAGGAGTAATTCCTGAGCACAGAGCCAGGAGTAACCCTGAATATCACCATGGGTGTAACCAAAACCAAAACAAACAAATAAAAATAGTACAATGGTATGGGGCTTGCCTTGCACATGGCCAACTCATGTTCAATCCCTGGCATCCTATACGGCCTCCTTAGCACTACCAAGAGTCCTTCCTTAGTGCAAAGCCAGGAGTAACATTTGATCATAGCTGGGTGTTGTCCTCCACACCCCCCAAATCCTGATTCTTGGGCCAGAGAAACAGAACAGCGGGTAAGGCTTGAAGAGAGGTTTGATCTCCAGCACCACGTATGGTCCACCGAGCCCACCAGGAGTGATCCCTGACCACTGGCCAAGAGTGAGCCCTGAGCATCTCTGGGTGTGATCCAAAAACAGAATTTAAAAATCTTGATTCTTTTACTTCTATTCTGTGTGATCTTGGGTAAGAGATCAGCCTCTGAGTACCAGTTTCTGCATCTCCTTCAATTTCCTTTCCAAAACTTTCCGCTGTACTTTTTTTTTTTTTTGCTTTTGGGTCACACCCTGCAATGCTCAGGGGTTATTCCTGGCTTTGCACTAAGGAATTACTCCTGGCGGTGCTCAGGGGACCATATGGGGTGCTGGGAATCGAACCTGGGTCGGCTACGTGCAAGGCAAACACCCTACCCGCTGTGCTATCACTCCAGCCCCTCTGCTATGCTTTCTTACCTCTAACTTGTTCTAAGCAAAACTCCTCTAATTCTATCCCTAGCAAATTCCCCCGGCTGAGACCAAAAGCTCAGTAGGGTGATTTATTTTACAGAGTATATTTTTAAATATCTGGAAATAAAGAAAACCATCATTCATAATTGCTTCTACCTAGAAAAACGTCAAACAGGTTAAAGAATGGATAAAGATATCTAAGTAGTATGTGGAAGCAGTTAAAATGGTTCACCTGAGGTTGGGTTATTTAATTTTAAAATAACGTTTCTTTTCAGCTTCATGATTGCCCCACATACTCTCATTTCATGCAGTAATAAGTTTCCTTCTTCATGGAGTCAATGAATCTTCAGCCCATCTAATTCAGCAGCAACAAAAAAAGCAATTTCCCTTGATGCCTGTTAACAGCAGTGCATTACAAGCCTCAGAGACTCTGCTGATTAACATTAAACAAAATAAAACTCAAATAAGAATACCTTCTAACCTTTTCACTTTGAAAACTATATAGTCAAAACTTCACCAACTGACCTGCTACAACATCTAACTTGTTTTCCTTGACTAAGCTGTTGTTGTTTTGCCAATGTTTTCTCTTTTTTTTAAATCTTTAAATTTTATTTTCATAAAGTTTGTTCACACTAATTGATTACATTCAATATTTCAACACAAATCCCACCACCATTACACCTTCCCACCACCATTATTTCAAATTTACCTACCACGCTCAAGTCTGCTTGCCACAGGCAGATGCTACATAATTTATTTTGTATTGCTTGTTATGAATAGCATGAGATGTCGCTCCTGGAATTCTAAAATTTTAAATAATTGGGGTCCAGAGACATCTCTGCCATGAGCTAAATGGTTCCAAGATTTATTTGTGAGTCTCTGGATCATGGCCATTAATGAGCTTAAATGGCACCCAGAGGCAGTTCGTGGGCACGACAGCAAGGACCTCAAAGGGGCAGAGATGGGAAAGAGCGGCCCATCTCCGATCCCTTGAGACCTGGGTTTTTCATTGGGTTCTGGAGGTTCAAGGCTACTGGGATTCATTTGAGGCAGGTGGAAGGACCTACTCCCATCTGAGGCACCAGTGAAATCAGCCTGGCGCAAGGTATGGAGACATCTCTGGGTGAGCCATTTAATTCGAGATTCTTTTATGAGCTCTCTTGCCAATGATCTCTTTCCTTTTTTTTTTAGGCCACACCTGGCAGCACCCTGGGAACCACACAGTGCTGGTATCCAACCCAGGCCTTCTGTATATAGAGCATGCACTCCAGCCCTTTGAGCTACACCCTCCCCTCCCCGATCTCTTTCCTTATACCACTGTTCCTATGGCTATTCTTTTCAGGATCAGAAACATAAAGTGGAACCTTATTATAGAAGGCATTATGGGGGTTGGGGAGGCAGGGGACAGTGTGGTCGTGGTGTGGAGAGTGTCATACTCAGCAGTGCTCAGGGCTTATTCTTGGCATTCATGATCACTCCTGGTGGTGCTAAGGGGAACATAATGGTCATGAGGATTAAACCAGGGTCATCCACAGGCAAGGTGAGCACCTTACCCATTGTACTATCTCTCTGGACCCTAGAAAGCATTTTGACAAACATCAGGAAGGAAGATCTGTTGACCAGTAAAGCAGTTATTTGCTTTACCCAACAATACACTGTGTAAACTGACCTAATTACTAAAGAGAATTTATGTGTATGCCTTAATGTATCAGCTGAAAATCATGAAACAGAAAATGTATATTATTGACTACACGGCAGTACCTTTCGTATTTTAACCTAGAAGGTGATTTGGGTCAGCACTGCTTTTTATTTTGAGGAAAAAAAGGTCATATTCAGTACATTATTTCTCTACTGAGATAATGATTAGTCACTATTCAATGACTACTTTCATTCAGGACTGCACTGGACAAAGGGCCACAATTCATTAAACTGCAGGAAAAGTGGGAACAGTTAATATGTCTGAAATATACATACATACTCCTGGGGAACAGAGGCTCATTTATGAAGCTATGTACATGCTTTGCTGCTGGGCAGCTTGGGCTTTCTACCTGATGCACGACTTTGTCCAATGGAGGTTTCCACCTCATCAGCAGTTGGAAATTAAGCAACTGGTTAGAGCTACTTTGTTTGAAAAATGAACGAATTTCTAGCTACGAGGACCCAAACCACAGATTTAAGTCCAGCAAAATGTCACAGGCTTTACAGCTTGGCTAAATTATCTCCTCTAGCACTGCTGTAAGAGAAGAGTAAAATTCCTTTCTGCTTCAGATATCAGCCTGACATGTTTTCACTATTTCAATGTCCACAATAAATATGATGGATTAGAATGAATCACAAGACTTGAAGGAAACAATAGTCAAATAACCTATCAACACTCCCACCAAAGATGTGACTATAAGGGAGGTGGCTCAAAGGTCTAGGTTTGACTCTGCACCAGATAGTCTTCCTTTATAATAGCTTTCTCTCAATATACAGGCTCCAACTTTCTTCACAAATCACAAATCACAAAAATCCTGTTAGTCGTCGATTGGTTCGAGCAGGCCCCAGTAACGTCTCCTTCATCC
>JAOXYA010000018.1:69765750-69777942 GCA_028565675.1 Sorex palustris
TATAAGAATATCTAAAGGCAAAATTTGGTATTATATTTTTTGTTTGTTTTTTTTTTTTTTGTCAAGTTTTTTGCTTTATTTTGGGTCACACCTGGCAATGCACAGGGATTACTCCTGGCTCTGCACTCAGGAATTATTCCTGGTGGTGCTCGCAGGGACCATATGGGATGCTGAGAATCCAACCCTGGTCAGCCTCACGCAAGGCAAATGCCCTACCCGCTGTACTATCGCTCCAGCTCCTGGTATTACAATTTTCTTAATGTGATAATAGTTATAACATTATGACATAGCTTCATAAAGTTGTATGATTTGTTTTCTTGTTTATAGATTTAGAAATATAGAGGATTTCTCATATCATTTGCTATATGGAATCCAATAGCACACTCCTTAAATATTACCCCATAGGAATTTTTTTTCATGGACTCACCTGAAATTGCATACAAGATCTCAACTCTAAATAATTTAGCCCCAGTTGGTGGTGACAAATTAAGAAAATGGATCACTGTTGTAGGAAAGGTTTTTCTTACTATTACTATAAAAGTTTATTTTATAAAATTAGAAAAAGTGGACATAACCAAAAAAATCCGGTGTGATTAATAAAGGCCAAGACCATTTCAAGGTTTTATAGAATTTCTAAAATAATTTTATAAGGGAAGAACCTTTTTGTCTTATTTATGTGGATATGAATTTACTCTTAAGTATATATTATCTATACGTACATAGTAAATGTATTTTTTAATAAAGTCAGTAAAACTTGCATTTTTTTTCAATTTGATAATTTTTTCTTGTCAAGAACTTCTTTGCTATCAGTAAAGCCTTAATCTTTCTGTTTCCCCAGAAAATTTATTTTTTATATTTTTTAATGAATCACCATGAGATACAGTTATGGACTTACAAATTTTCGTGATTACATTTTAGTCATTCAGTTCGAGTACCCATCCCTCCACCAGTGCCCATTCTCCACCACCAATGTCCCCAGTATCCCTCCCGCCATCGCCATCACATCCTCCCCCTGCCTCTGTGGCAGGTACATTCCCTTTTACTCTCTCTCCTTTTGAGTGTCCTGGTTTGAATACAGGTAGTAAGTGGCCATCATGTTCAATCTATAATCTACTTTCACATGCATCTCCCATCCCAAGCGAGCCCTCCAAGCGTCATTTACTTAATGGTCCCTTCTTTATCCCAGCTGCCTTTTCCCCCCAGCATCTGAGACCGGCTTCCAAGCCATGGAATGATCCTCTTGGCCCTTATCTCTATTATCCTTGGGTATTAGTCTCCCATTCTTTCAGCATTAAACTTAATGGCCAAATACTGTAATATCATTGCATCTTTAAACCAGCTTTTTATGTTTGGAAATCTGGATTCTTCACATTCTTTTCATTCTCTTTACACATATGTCTTTACATGCACTTCGGTATTTTTGTAGCTCAAACACCTTTTACCATTTTTCTTCAGATGAGCAGCTTGTAAAAATGCTGATTTCCTTATGTCTTGTTTAAAATTAATTTCCCTTGATGATTTTAATTCCAGCATTGTCCCTCGGTGCATACATGTTTACTCAATTGCATGTATACACCATTGCAAATATACTGTCATTCCTTCTTCTCTGTGGTATATGTGTTTCCAAGGCCATCGATGGATTCCTAATACTAAATAGGACCAAACCTTCACTGTTTTTCCCTGTATATACTAATAATAATAAAGTTACGGCTATAAATTACAGAAAGAGGTTGATTTCACTCAAAATAAAGTAGAGCCATCATGTTTATCTTGTAATAATAAAAGTCATGCCAATGTGATTTTTTTCAAATATCTTGTGTATAATATTTTCAGACCATGGTTGCCTGGATGACTGACACCTGCGTTGGCCCCAGAGCACAGGGAGAAGGAAAGAGAAACTGAGGGGAGTGGGTGAGATAAGTGAGCAGCAGCAGGGGCCAGGTCAGGATTAAGGTACAAAGCTGATGTTAATGACAGAGCCAGATGTCCAGACCATGGAGTCAGCAACACTTAAACCAAGGGACCCAAACTGTAACAACTGATCTTAGAAAGTGCCTGTTAAGAGGCAGGCTGGGGGCAGAGGGTACATGGAGGGGTCGGGAACACTGGTGGTAGGGAGTTGACACTGTGGAGGGATTGGTGCTACAAGATCTTAAGACCCAACTATGAATAACTTTGTAAATTATGATACTTTAGCAAAAAAAAGTGTTGATTGAAAAAATAAATAGGTCTTAAAAGGGGCTTAATGTTTGGAAATCTGGATTCTTCACATTCTTTCCATTCTTGAATTAAATATGACAAATAAAAATGACATATATAAATTGAATGCACAGAAAAAGAAAAAAAAATCCAGTGATAAATTGCATTTGAAAGAAGAACACAGGTAAAAAAGAGATGACAGTCATCTATATTAATGACATTCCGAACCAGTGAAACTCGAGACTAGGGTGAATGGCTCCGGGAAGATCTGTTTTCATAGGGCTTCTGCCTGTAATCCAACAGCCTTTCCTTTGTCAAGGGCGTTTCAGGGTCTTTTATCCAGTTGAGTATTTTGCCCTCTGGGAAGTGGCTGATATCAAAAAGTCCCTTTGCACAGATGTCCCAGTGGGAGTTAGCGAGGCGAGTGCTTCCCTTCTACCTGGCTCCCTGATCTTCTTTCCCTCCCTCTTGCTTCAGCAGACTCCCATTTGCCCCTTCTCTCCTGCCCACGTATACGTAACAGATCTTTCTCCTCATACAGATAATTCTCAAAGTTGCCCCATTTGAATTGTAACTTTAATTTACTATGTTTCCTTGACACCTGACATTTTGATAATTCCTTACTATCAGTATAATAGATGATGATTTAATTCACAGTGAGCATTTAAGCATCTTTGAATTTAATAATTCTGTGGTACATTTTGCTCACTACTAGTAAAACATTAAAAAGGTAGACAAAATTTTTTAAATAATTTGTTGGTCTCTTTGTCCTTGTCACATGAATAAGTAAATATCATTAGTCCTAATTTATATTTTGTTACTTATATTTGATTGACTATTACTTCTGTGCCCTAGCAAAGTTTGTGTACTTTGTATTTCTTTTAGAGTTATATCTGCATTTTAAACCTTCCGGTTTAGTAGAATAACTATCCATAAAGATCATATCTATCCATTTTTTCTTCCCTCTTCAAAATTTACTTGCTTTTGCAGTTTCACACTCAGAAATGTTTTTTTAAAAATTATGCTTACTAGTTTTAGGAAAAGTATAGTGTGTAGGAGGAACATAGAGATAATGAGTTAAGACACTTGCCTTGCACATGGCCAAGTGTAATTTGATTCCCAGCGCCACATATGGTCCCCTAGCATCACCAGGAATAATCCTTGAGCACAGAACCAGGCATAAGCCTGCCAGGTGTGGTCTTAGAACCCTTCCCAGGTCTATCCTTGCAGGAGCAAGAAATAATAACCAGCAGTTGTATTGTGTTCTCAAAGGCTTAATAAAACTATCTCACTGGAATTCTTGGATTCTGTAGTACATTTATTATAGCTTTTTGTCATCGTACTCTTTATCTAATTTTATTTATTTTCTGCTCAGGAATATGGTATAACTAAAGCTGAAAAACTGGAGATTGCCAAGGGCTACTGTACTCCTCTAGTTAGAAAAATCCGCTCAGACCTTCAAAGGACACAAGATGATGATACTGTAAATAAACTCCATCCTGTGTAAGAAACTACTAGAATTTCACTACATAGGTGTTTTACTTTTGCTTGCATTCAATCTAAATTACACAGTAACGCTTCTATGAAGAAATCAGGAGTAAACCTTTTGTCCCACGGTGGAAGTAAGGCTTACCCAGGTATCTGTAATAGGTAACTTCCCACAAAGGTTTTTTTTTTGACTCCAGATTGGAAACCAGTTTGAAAATGAACAGGGGAAGGGAATATGTCATTGTTCACAGGAAGACAGGGGTTTGCAATGCATTCGGGATATAAATTTCTCTCAGCTACTTTGGGCAGATGCCTTTGTCCTTACAATTGGATGAGGTAAATGTCCTCTTTCCGGTGAATTTACCAGTACCCCCTTTCCTTCAAGAAACCTGAGAGTCCCACTTTAGTTCTACTGAAATGGTTCCTCAGTTGTGGTTGAAATAATGGCAGATTTATTTACGATGTTCTTTACTTGTACCAAGATTGAATTCTGTTGTATAGTAGCATCTTGTGACATGATGACATGATAATATTGGCTATTTAGCTGTATTTTGACTGTTTGCTTTTAACTCCCAGGTATTCCAGAGGTGTTCTTTCTCCTGAACGTCATGTCCGCACCAGATTATACTTCACCAGTGAAAGCCATGTACATTCTTTGTTATCCATTCTTCGCTATGGTGCCTTATGTAATGTAAGTTGAATAATCATGCCATCTTACATAACACATTTTTTTTTGAATTTGTAATCAAATCACAGCAGAGTTTACGATTTTAATAGTTCATCACTTGTCATCATTAATGGGGGTCTATTATGTACCAAGCATTATGCTAGATAAGGGTATTAAAAGTCATTTCTCATTCCATCAAACAAGGCACATCCAAAGAAAAATATAAAATATTGTTGGTGATTTTTTAAGTTGATCTCAGTGGGATAAAGAAAAGCGAACAAATTTTTGCTTTTTAGGGGTTAAAATTGACTGACAGGACTTGGACTTTGTCTCTCTTATCTACAAGACCAAACATGAACTCACATCTGCTACCCATTGTTGGTGCCTCTCCTTGGGCCTGGTAGATGATTGGAGTGTTGCTGTCACGTTTTAAAATAAATACTTGAAATAGGCTGCATTGGAAAATAGTCTTTATCACAGTATCTTCATTGAGATCACAATTCACGTCTTTCCCACTAAGCAAAGTTCACTTAGTTTCTCCAGTCTTGGGCTTTCACATACAGCAGAAACCAGGCATCGTCACATCATCTAGGTTAATTCTATGTGGGATGGGGTCCTTGGTCACAGCTCCTCAAGAGCTCAGCCTCACACATGAAGGAACCAGCAGAGGAACTCAGGTGTGTGTTACCTGGGGCTGAGATCTCCAAGCCTGATCCTATAGGGACTGGGCCTCCTCCACCCAGATCCCCTATCTTCCAGTAGCTGGGCGTTATACCCCCCAACTGCCCCCGCCGCATAATCCCATCAATGGCCAAGACCCAGAGTCTATAAAACCAAGCTCCTGAAGAGAACAACACAGGCTGCTGTCCCCACTAGAGGCCCCTTGGAGGTGGAGGGGTGGGTTGAGTTTCTCTCCCAGTCCTCCCGCTCCCCCCCAGCAGAGCAGAGCCTCAGGCCGCTGAAGAGCTCAGGAACACTCATTTGCAATTCAAAAACTAAACTGCAGAGAACAAGTCTAAAGCCCTTGAAAGCCCCCAAATACTCTTAAGGTCTAACTGTAGGGGCTCAAGAGAGAGCACAACGGCTAGGTGCAGCCTCTGCATGCAGGAGCTTTGTTCTTGGTTCCTGCTATCATCTTGTCTCCTGAGCCCACTGCTGGGAGTAGTATGGACACCACCAGGTATGGCCCCATATCAAAATAATTATTCTAGATAGTATCATTAAAAGAAGGGAGATAGAAGGTACACTCTAATCACTGGCGCATAACAATTTTGAAGGTATGTGTTACCCATTCCTTCATTAAGAATCTCATACAGGAGTGATGCCTGAGGGCAGAGCCAGGGGTAAGCTTGAGAACTACTGGATGTGGCTCAAAAACCAAAAAGAAAGTGATAATAATAATTAGAGTTTCCGATTGCTCCAATAAAGATCATCTTCCCTTTTCTGTAATGAGTAACCCATGTTGTCAGCTAAGTGGTTGTTTTCAGCCTGCTTACCTGAATCAACTCACTGAACTGAGCATAGGTAAGATCATACACCTTTTCAAGTTTTAACGGTTTGGATGGAGTTCAAGGGGTAAGATGTCAAAAAGTAGATTCTGTGGTTCATATGAGAGCTTTGTTCTTTTCTTTTTTGAGGTGTCTCATTCCTGTTGATTTAAATCTATATCTGTCCTTATAACTTGAGTTAAGTAGCATGTAATTGTGTATTGCTTTTTTTAAACTGTAGAACTCCTCGGTACCTTTTCACCTGTTGTATTATGGGTGATTATTGATCTATATGGACACATTACTGCCTTGTGTCCTTTATATTCTGCTTCTGTTTCTTTTCTTGTTCACGTTTTTGTGTACGTTATTTAGATTTAGGTGGAGAACTGTTTTTTAAATTTCTTAGAATGCATTCAGTTACAATGCTCTATGATTATGTCTAGACCATTGATTCTGTAAGTAAAGGTGAGTGGGTGAGATCAAGGGGCCTGCATCTACCTCCTCCTGTTGATTTGTAAGATATCGCTGTAGCATGAGAATTGTTTACCGATAGGCACATATTACATACATAGACTGTGTGATGGTGGGAAAACAGCACTGCCCTTACAGGCAGATTCTGTATTTTATTTCTGAAGTATAGTCCACAGGATAGAGACTACCCTCAGTTTACTTTGCAGAATTGTGCATGTGAGTATTTATTTTGTTTGTGTGGTATCACTCAGGATTAAGCTAAAATAATAAAAATGAAGCAATGTCTTAGCATAATCTGGGGGAAAGGGTGTACTACATATATATATATGTAAATATTATACCTTTTGTTTAGGAATCAAAGGATGAACAGTGGAAACGAGCTATGGATTATTTAAATGTTGTCAATGAACTTAACTACATGACTCAGATTGTTATCATGCTTTATGAGGATCCTAATAAGGTAACTAGATCGGTTTTCCAGAGGGAAATAACTTGAAGTAGTTTTTTGTTTTGTTTTTTTTAAGTTGAGAATTACTTTATCAGGTGAATTAGCAATGCTTTGAAATTTAATTATGATTAGAAGTCAATTTTGAAAAAGCCAGACTTTGTCTCTGGGTTTTCTTGATCCAGGAGATAAAACCTTTGTTATTATTTGTTACAGTTTTTTTTATTGCAAAATATCATGATTAAGTGCAATTTCATTTTTATGGGCAGTTTATTGTTTATTTTATGGGCATTGTGTTATTTCATTTTGTCTTGATTTTATTTATTTATTTATTTTTTGCTTTTTGGATCACACTCAGCAATGCTCAGGGGTTATTCCTGGCTCTGCACTCAGGAATTACTCCTGGCGGTGCTTGGGGGACCATATGGGATGCCTGGGATCAAGCCCAGGTCGGCCGTGTGCAAGACAAACGCCCTACCCGCTGTGCTATCGCTCCTGCCCGTTTTTATTTTTTTAATAAAAAAATTTTAAGACACTGTGATTTACAAAATTATTCATTGTTGAGTTTTAGGCATACTATACTGTTTTCCGGCATTGATCCCAGAACCAGCATCAACTTCCCTCTACCAGTGTCCTAGGTTCCCTCCCACCTCTCCCTGCCTCTTTTAGTTTCAAAGTTTGGTTGTTGTGACCTTGATCCTTGGCCCCCATTACTTTCCATCCAACTCTTTCTCCTCTCTTTGATTTCTTATTCAGAAATGTTCTGTAATGTTGTTTAGGATCTTTCATCTGAGGAACGCTTCCATGTTGAATTACACTTCAGTCCCGGAGCCAAAGGATGTGAAGAAGACAAAAATTTACCATCTGGCTATGGATACAGACCCGCCTCAAGAGAGGTAAGGAAAACCAAATGCCTGGTACTTAGTTCCTGAAGTTCTGGATTTTTCTGTTACGTACTATAATTTTCTCTTCAGTTCAATAGCAGCATGATTTAAAACTAAAGCAACCTTTAAGTATGCATGTTATAATTCCAAAAAATTTAACTTTCATTTAGAATATTTAGACTTTAAGCCTAATGTTTAAACTTATTTTTTTTTTTTGGTGGTTGTATTGAGAACTATTTTAAATCATCATATTAGCCCAACATATGTATTCAAAGTCTTATTACCACCCCACCCCCCCCACACACCCCTACATTGTGGCACAATTGATAGAACTTAAATCTTAAGATCTATCTTGATAATATTCACAAAAAAATGTGTTGTGAAACACTAGCCAAGATTGTGGAATACTTACATCATCCCACTCTTCAGTCACTTCCTCCCTTTCTTCTCCAAAGTACCTAAGCTACTTTACACAACATATTGATTCTTCTTATTTTTGAATCTTAGATAAACAGAATTACAAAACTAATAATTATTTTCTTTCTGTGGGGAGTGAATTTGACGTTTTTTCTTTATGTTTTTAAGATTTATTTTGCTTCCAGTTAAAGCTATGAAGACGAATGACGTTATTAACGTCTTTTGTGAACATGTCTGCATTTCTTTAGGATTATATCTAGGAGTAAAATAGCCTGAGCTAGAGGTTGTACATATGTTCAACTTTAAGAGACAGTTGGGCTCCGTCCCCGGCACCACACAGGCCCCAAGCACTGACGGGGATTGGGAGCAATCCCTGAGCTTTGCCAGCTGTGACCTCCACACAAAGCAAAACAGAGCAAAGAGATACTAATGGTTTCCCAAAGATACTGACCTGTCTTTGTCAGTGCATGTATTTAAAATAACTACTGGCAGGAGAGGAAAGTATGTAGTGATACCTCTTTGTGGTTTAAATTTACACCTTGCTTGTAAATAAGTAAATAATTATTAGTTTTGCAGTTCTGTTTATTTAAGATTCAGAGTAAGGATTAGCACCTCCCTGTACGTTTATGACACATTAGATTGTGCCTATATAAGACTTTTGATCTTTTGAAAGATTCGTTTGTCTTTTTGTCATTTCCCCGCACCCCATCCGGTACTGATTTGTGGTTCTTTATATATTCTGGATTAAACATCTTCATTATTTGTTTGAGATATCTTTCCACTCCATAACTTGGGTTTTTACTTTTTTGCTGCTCTGCTGTTAATTTTGGACTAATGGATACTTGCCATTTTTAGTTGAATATTTTTATAGTTTTACAATAATCCCAACAGATTACAAGTGTTCCAGAGTGACAAGATATCAAATCACCTACATAAGAAGCACTATCAATCCCAATTTCTTTTTTCCATCTCACCCTCTCTTCTGGAATTTCAGTTAAGCATGTGTTATATTTTCTTACTGCATATCTTACTGCCTTTATGCCATCTATTTCTTACACACTTCTTGATGTTTTGGACAACTTTTTTTCATCATGTTTCACAGACAATATTTATTTGTGTTCCAGTTTACAAATTGATTCTTTCATTATTGTTCTTCTTGCTTACTGGGCTTAATTTTACAACTGGAGTAGTAGTTTTAGCTCTAAAATTCCCATTCTGATTTCTGCTTCTTTAGTGAAATCTCAGTTTTGAATGTAATTTGTATGAATCTAGTGATTTCACTTATTATAGATATCATCATTATGTGAATCATTTAAGATTCAATGCCTTGTTGTCATTTTTTCACTCTATTTTAATTGTTTAGGCCACATCTGATTATGCTCAGGGCTCACTCTTGTCTGTGCTCAGAAATTACTCCTGGTTCTGAGCTTAGGAGAACCATATGCAATGAGTGCTTGGGGAACCATATGGAAGGCCAGGTTCAAACCCTGGTTGGCTGCATGCAAAGCACTCAGTAAAAATTTCAGTTGTGTCAGTGAATGATACCAGTAAATCTGGCATACCTGGCAATACTAAACATAAGTCATATTTGTAAGTTTACGGATTATTTTGATTAGTGTTCATGCTGATGGAAATCTTGTATAAGAAAAGGATATATATATTTTTTATCATTGCTTATTTATTTCAGCGGGCTGGAGCCATAGCACAGCAGGTAGGGCGTTTGCCTTGCACGTGGCTGACCCGGCCGACCCAGCCGACCCAGGTTCGATTCCTCCACACCTCTTGGAGAGCCTGGCAAGAGAGTATCTCGCCCACACAGCAAATCCTAGCAAGCTACCCGTGATGTATTTGATATGTCAAACACAGTAACAAGTCTCACAATTTGTTGTGAGAGATTACTGGTGCCCACTCGAGCAAATCGATGAATAACAGGAGGACAGTGCTAGAGTGCAATCATTTCATATTGATTTTATTTTTGCTTAATTCTTCTGTGGTTTAAAAATGTATGGGTTTTTTTGTTTTTTTTGGGGGGGCCACACCCGAGGATACTCAGGGCTGGCTCTGCACTCAGGAATGACTGCTGCAGGTGATCAGAGGATCCATGTGGCATACTGGGGATCTAACTGGGTTGACAGCTTGGAAGACAAGCACCCTTCCCATTGTACTATTGCTCTGGCCCTAATCATTTTCTTAAAGTCAAGGATTTTGTTATTTGTTACATAGTACCTTGAGTAATGATAGACCGGTACAATATTTCAGTAAATGCTGTTTTGTTTGAATAAACAAACACATATATGTAGCTAAAGTGACTACAACAGTTTGATTGAATTCATGAGGATTTTTAAAGGATATGCATTCCATTTTTTGCCTGCAGAATGAAGGCAGAAGATCTTTTAAAACTGATGATGATGAACCACATTCTTCTAAAAAAGATGAGCCTGACCGAGCTATGATATTATTCAAACCCCTGGTATCAGAACCAATTCATATCCATAGGAAATCTCCACTTCCCAGGTCTAGGAAGATGGCCACAAACGAAGTAAGTGTATGTCCCAGCATGTCCCAGTAGGTAAATTCACTGTATTTTTAATGAAACAGAAAAGAAAATACAGCTTTTATTATGAACTTGGATACCTGGCAGGATTTTAATCGTCAGCTTTATTTGTAAGATAAATTTCAGTAATACTGGCAATAAAAAATACAAAGTTTAGTTTTAGAGTTTGGGATGTTATATACAGTTTTCACCACAAAATTGAATAAAATAGTACATTTAACTCCTTTCTAAGAACTTGATAAATTGATTCACTTTTTCATATCATTTTAGATTTATTCTTAACAAGAATTTGTGTTTTAAAGTATGAATTGGCATTTAAGTAGTTACAAAAGAAAAATTTAAAAGCAAAATTGAAAAGATGGAATGTTACTTATTTTGTTAGTAAATCCTTGACGTGTATGTACATTTTTTTAATAATTTAATTACATTTATATTGGGTTTACCATATTCTCTTTACCATCTCACAATAACCAGTTCTTGTAAATATTCTCTAGTTGTTTAAGTAAAAATATATAGCTGTAATTTAACTATAAGATAAAATTTTCAATTTTTTTAATTTAGAAAAATATTTTTGTCGATAATTATGTCAAAATATCAAGGGGCTGGTGAATAAGAATATAAACAATAATAATTGTGCTCATTTTAGCTCTAAATTACACAAATATAAATGCTTTATGATTCTCAAATGTACCCCAAATTAATAATTACATATATTTTAAAAATCCATCGGCAAAAAAGGTTGTTGCAGTTCTATAATGGAAATTATATACTAGTTAATATATATGTGACTGTTATATTTGAAGTTAATTATTAAAAAGGATGATTAGCAATGATAGATTATGAAATTATTATATAAGATAACTTGATTTAAAAACTTGAAATCTGGGCTTATGTTCAGGTGTCCTTAATTTCAGATAATTAGGAAATGAGATATATTAATAGAACCAAAACTACTACTTGTGTGAGGGCAGTGATTTTGATGTTATGGAACAAAGCAATCTACAGTTAATCAGATTGTTTAGAATTTCACTGTTAAACTCTCTACTGCTCTCCAAAAAACATGTCATGCTGATGGAGCCAAGTGTTGCGTGTCTTCATCCAGTGGCCCATCTCAATTTGTGAAATATTCAGCAAAATCACTGCCCTTTGTTAACTCTTAAAATGCAGAACACTTATAAACCTTTTTCTCATAAATACTTAAATAGTTGCTTTGAAGAGATTATTTCTATGCCATGCTAAACTTTTACTTCCATAAGGTAAATTATTCAAGTAAAACCTTGAAGACTTTTTCCAGCGTCCACCATCTCCAGGGAGATCAGAAGTTTGTACTTCCAAAAGACACACAGAGAAAAAGACTATTCTCTTCATTTTGTGCAAGTAGATTTTACTCTGTCCTCGCTGTCTGAAACCTGAACATGCAAACATGTAAAACTAGAATGTTTATGTATTTAAAGTGACAAAATTTTGGTGATAGTAATGGAGTGTGCATTCAAAAACTCTACTACTGATATGTGGGATTAAATAGTGCTAAGTAACATAAAAGTCTATCAAACTATACAGTTCTTTATAAAGACTTTCTG